>PVKN010012069.1:0-21087 GCA_004027915.1 Capromys pilorides
TCTGTCATGAAGAATATGTTGTCTTTTGCCCATTTTCCCACTGGATTGTTTTCTCTGTCTTGTTAATTTACAAGGCTTCTTTATATGTTTTGGAGAACTGTTCCCTGGCAGTTAAGAGTATTGTAAAGATCTTCTACTCTAAAGCTTGCTGTTTGTATTATTCTCTCTTTTTACTGCTAGGGATTGAATTTATGGCCTTCACACTAAGCTACATCCCCGGGTACCCTCCCCCCACCTTTGTTTGGAACAGGATCTCACTAATTTGCTAAACTGCCCAGGCTGGGCTTGCATTTGAGGTCCTCTTGCATCAGCCTCCCAGAGATTACAGGTGTGTATGACTATGCCTGGTTCTATGAACTCTTTTTTATTTTTATTTTTATTTTTTTTTGCGGGAGCAGGGATTGAACTCAGGCCCTTGCACTTGCCAGGCAAGTACCTATTCTACTATTCTACTGAGCTATCTATTAACTCTTTTGATGCACTTCTGTTTATCTTTTCCATCATAATGAATGCATTTATGTGCTATTTAAACCTTTTTCTTTTTCAAGGTTATAAAAGTACTCTCCAGTAGTATATTTTAGATACCATATCTTATATGTTCTTTTTTTTTTTTTTTTAATGTGGCCAGCTCAGCCCACCCTGGGGGCAGGGCCAGTGCAGCGTGTGATGCAGGGGATCCAACTGTAGTCCCTGTGGGCTTGTGTAAGCTTGCCTAAACAGGTGATTTAGACTGCTGATCTATCTCACTGGTATCTTTTGTGTTACATACTTGTATAATAGTTCATTTGCAGTTGCTTATGTATATAGTGGTATAGGTCAAGGTCCAGTCTTTTCATGTAAATATCTCATTGGCCCAGCACTGTAAATGAAGCAAAACTTTCCACTGTGTATTTTAGAGGTGCCTGTCTTATGCAGTGAACACATATGTATGGATTTTTAAAAATTCTATCCAGTCTTTTTGTTCATCCCTGTGCCAGTACTATTCTACTATGCCTTTGAAATAAGTGAATATTGGTATCTGGTAATGATTACTTCCAGTGTTGTTGTAGTTTAGGGTTATCTGATTTTTTCTTGGCTCCACTCTCCAGAGATATTTTACAATGGTAGTTCTCTTCCAGGAGGACTGAATTTTGACTGACAGTATGGAGTCTGACAGTCCACAAAAATAGTCTTTCCCTTCATAGATCTGGGCTAACTTCTCCCAATGTTTTATCATTTTCTAGGCAGATGTCTTTTATTTTTCTGTTAGTTTTACTAGCTTACTTCTAGGCATTTGGGTTTTAGGCTGTTGTACACACTATCTTTTAAAAATTTCATGCTTTCCTATTTGTGACTAACATGGAAATAATTAGCATAGTGCTTTCATATTGACCTAGTATCTGGTGGCCTTATGAATTCTCTTCATGCTCTTTGGTTCTCAGGTGCTGTCTGCCTGTCTGCCTGCGCCTCCCTGTTCTAATTGTGGCTTTATGAAGAGTTGAGCATGAGGAGAGCAGCAGGCAGCTTGGAGCACTTTTCCTTGGGGCAATTACCCCTGCTCTCTTTGGGCCCCCCTGCCCACTCCCGACAGTGCCATCAATTTCCCAACTGCCTGGCTCTTCACCAGGGCTGTCTGACCAGGTGCTCTTTGTTTTCACTCCCTTGCTGTGTAGTGGGTAGAATCCAGGAGTAGAGCTTCAGGAATTGGTGCCCTGCTCACTCTCATGTTAGATATGTATACAATAGGCAATTTCTTGGCTTTTGATGACTGTGCCATCCAATTGTGGAAAACTCTGAGCTCTGCCTAAGATTTTACTGAAGTATGTTATTAGCTTTTCATTAGTGTGGTCTAGGTTTACTGTTTTGGCACATTTCTTTGGTAGTTGAGGCTTTGAGGGATGACCATGCCCTAGTTTCTTTGGTTGTTATATTTTTTTTTTCTCTAGTTTTTGTTGCTTCTCATTACTTTGATAGGTTGGGCACAGTGATGAGGAGGGAGGAGAGAGAAGGGCTTCCTTGTACCATGTTTAACTTTTGTTCCCTGAGTGATAATGTTAGTGATCTTCTAATGACTTTGAAGATGGGTAAATATTTATTTAGCACCATTATTTTAAGCAAGTTTTTAAAGTCTCATTCAGTGTGTTCTTCCTCACAATATGTTCTGCTCTTTAAAATGTTCCTTTGTCAGCTTTAAACTGGCAAGGTTCGACATGCTGTGCATTCTCAGCCTGCCTAGCTGAGAAGGCTGGCCTGGAAGGATGACCTTGGCTCACAACCTCCACACTGTTGCTAGCTTGAGCGCTTATAGTGTATGCTTTAGGATCTGGCATGAATTAATCATTGCTTGGTAAAAACTGAATGTTTTTGTTAAAGTTTAGGAATTTCTCAAGTTGTGTTCTGTTTAGTTTTACAAGCATTTATTGAGCACCAGGGATGTACTTCGATAGACCCTGGAGATACACATGGATCTGCTGTTGCCCTGGACTTGGAGTTTCTCTGTTGGTTGGGAGAAGACGAGGCTCATTTCTGTGTGCTCAGACATGAAACCAGGAGGGAGAGGTAGCCAGAAAAAAAAGGTTCAACAGAGTTAGGACTAGTAAGGGGTTAAGCATGAGGACTTAACTAGAAACATACTTTAAATTCCAGGCCATCACACAGGTACTGAGGATACAGGCCGAAGAAGACAGATGTGAGGCTCTGCTTTATGACACCTCTGTCCAGCTCTGTTCATCCAATGAATGCTTTATTTACAAGGTTTACGTAGCAACATCTGTGACAAAGGGAAATTTGTGGTTTTAAGATGTGTTTCATCAATTGTTGGGCAAATAATTACTATATCATTATTCATGAACTAGTGTTATCTCATAGTAGGTGCTTAATAAGCATTTGCTCATTGGATGAAGACTTTAATGAGCCTAGTCTTCTCATGCTGGTCTGGAAAGGGTGGTTGCAGGACAGAGGCTGAGTGGAGAATGAGGATGCCCAGCCAGGCCCCTCTCCCACAGACTTGGGCCAACTTGCTGGGTAGTCGCACTGGCGTCATGGGGAGCCACATTATAGGGGCATGGAACCATACAGTTATGTATAAGAACAAATGTTGGGAACACATGAATGCCATTCAGCAAGATCGCAGCTCTCACAGTTACTTCTGGTAAGTGAGATCTTCAGCATTAAGGTAGCAACACGGAGAGTTGGTTGGTTATTCACTCCACTGAAGAGTCTGTAAACATTCATAAAAGTTGAATAACCAGGATGCCATGGGGTCTCCTTCCTCTTTGTTCCTGATCTGTAGAAGAAGCATGGTGAAAATGTGCTATGGGTTGAAGAAAGATTGGCTTTGATAGCTCAGCAGTCTAAGCACCAGCCTGGCAAGCATAAGGACTGGAGTTTGATCCCCAGTACTGCATGCAATGCTGGTGCTAGAACCCCAGGCATGATGGTGCATGCCTGTAATCCCAGTGCTGGGGAGGCTGAGACAGAAGAATCACTGTGAGTCTGAATGGCATAGTGAGACCTTGTATCCAATAAATAAGTATATTTTTTAAAAAGTCAGAGACTTGACTTTTTGTCCCTGGGCTGGTGTCACATGTGTGTGGGTGAGGCCTCTGTGAACCGCTGTCCCCTAGGGCTCCATCTGTGAAGTGGCTGCTTTGCCCATGCTTGAGTAATGCTGATTCCACTGTGGTGTGAATTTCTTGCATTCCATGCTATTCTAACTGAGTAGAGCTTATCTTGGGACAAGGGATCCCTGGCCTACCCTAGAGAGCCATGTGGGGTCGTGCTCATTCAGATTTCCTTATGTGCTGCTCTGTTTTTGACCTTTCCATAGTTCTAGGTCTTTGCCATTTTTAGGGCTTTCCGGCTTAATGAAGGAATGATCCGTACAGAGCTGGGTCTCCTAGTTTCTGGGCCCTTAGTCCTTTCTGAAGGACTTCCTTCCTGAAGACTATTGCCTTTAGCTCCAACAGCTGTTGGAAACAGCTAAAGGAAAGGTATAATTCTGCTCGATCAGTCAACACAAGTTGATATAGACTTTTGGGAGACATCACTAAACAAAAGTTGAAAGTTCAGTTGAGTGTGGTGGCGCATACCTATAATCTCAGCATTTGGGAGGCTGAGGCAGGAGGAACAGTGCAAGTCTGAGACCAGCCTGGGCTATGAAAGTTAGCTCAAGACCAGCCTGAACTGCATAATGAGACCCTGTCTCAAAAAGACAAAATAAATAAAAAAAGTTTATGCCTTTGAAATGCTTCTGTTTGAATGGATAGGGGATGAATGGAGTGGAGCAGATGGATGTTTTACCATATTTATACATAAATAAGTTGAGGACACATGTAGATGAGGGTAAGTGGACTCTACGATAGGGAGCTGGGCAGGTTGCAATATTAAATAGAGCAACCGGGAGAGGTCCATGTGGTGAGCTGGAAGCAGGGACATAAAGGAAGACGAAGGGGATGAGCTGAAATCCCTGGTTTGGTTTGTTCCAAGCAAAAGGATGAACCAAAGTCTGGCTGTGGGGAGGTCAGCAGGAAAGCCAAGGTAGCCGAGTAGAGTAAGCAGGTGTAGCCTGTAGAGGGCAGGCGGTAAGGTTATTGGGGTCTGATCTATTACAAAAGCTTTGATCTTTAGGTGGAGTGAAATACATGTGTGTGTGTGGGGGGGGGGGTATGTGGGTGTATGTGCATGCAGATGTGTGTGCCTATGTGTACATGCATGTATGCTTGTACATAGTCTGAGAATCGGGAATGGCCTGGGGCAGAGATAAAGACTATAGGATTAGGAGGTGCTTGGTTGTTGTTTCCTGCCAGAGATCATAGTGCAGAATGATTTTTCATTGCAAAGTGGCCCTGAACGTTATCAAATGACACACTTTTGTCCTGTAAGCAGCAGCTTAGCAGCAATATTCTGCAGTTTCTTTGAGCCTTCCCTTCTAGGGTTACATGACTTATTGTGGGTATGGAATTGGAGGAGGGTGAGCCACTTTTCAGTTCATAATCAATTCTTGATGACGTGAACCAGTGAAGCCCAGTATCACCTCCGAGGTCTTAGTAATGGCTAGTCATCTGCAGACAGGGAGAGCCCAGAAGGTAGGTTGACAGTGGCCTTCCTAAAATAAAGAACACATACTGAATGGTTTTGGATTTGAGAATCTGGAGCACGGTACAGCTTTTGGAAATCTGCAGAGTGCTAGACTTTGTAGGAAGCAACGTTGGAGGGGGCTGTTTGTGCTGTCCACTGGCCGTTTGGTCAGTGCTTTCCTGAAATGTGCAGAGTTGGAGGTAAGACTAGTCGCTTTTCACAGAGTATGCTCATAGGCTATGTCAGAAATTCAAGCTAGGAAGTCGGTGAGGTACAATAGGCCAAGGCACAGGCAGGAGCTGAGAAAGGCTGCTTGACCAGAGTGGACAGGAAGGGAGGAAGCCAGCAGCTTGTGCCCCATTCATGGGCAGCACTGGATTGCCAGGAGAAGGGAACGGCCTCAGGTGCACCAGGCTCAGGGTTTTAGGAGAAGTTGGAACCCAGGTTTTAAAAAGAGGCAATTTCATGAGCTAAACAGTAGTTTTGTGGGAGGTTTTACTTCTCTGTTAAATGTAACAACCTGTCACTAATTTTTGTAGTAATTGATAATTTTGTTTGAGTGGGACACAGTCTGGAAGCAACTGTTGAAGTGAGTTGAAATATAGATAAATTTGTGACCCTTTCGAGTTTCATTTCTGCTGCCCGGGTCCCAGCAAGAGGGACCTCTGAAGGCAGGTGATGGAAAAAGTAGCCTTCCAACTGGGTGAGCTCTGTGGCTGAGTGAAGCAGTTGCCAGGCGCCTGAGTGATGGAGGTGGTCTAATTAAAGTGGGATTGATTTATTAACAGGGCTCTACAGTCACATAATTTAACAAGTTGGAGGTGTTATGGGGCCTGGGATATTGCTAAAGAGTGCTAAGGCTCAAAATAATTACTGCCTGACTTTGGAGAGCATGACAGATGGGTCCTCATTGTTGCTGTAAATCTAGCCTGCAATTGAAATGGAATTCTTTGTTATATATTGTTGAGGGGCTCTCTCGTTGATCCTTGGTTGTCTTGCTAGCACACTCCCCTCTGCATTTTCAAGGCTCTTTGTCTCAGCCTTCCACCACCCTCCCTCAGAGCCTGCTGCTTATTCAGCTGCTGGATTTGCATTTGGTTTTGCCTTTACAATAAGTTGCCTGGGTCCTGTTCATTTTCCAGCTGTCTTTCTATTTGAATTTTAGTTTCCAGTCAGCGTGCTTTCTGGACTGGTGTGACTTAGTTAAAAACGATCTGGTCTTTTAACTAGACATGTGTAAATATTTATTTAAGACTTCTGTTGTTCGGTGTGCTTCTGGGAGTGTAGCTGTTATTAAGCCCCTCAATGAGTAAATGAAAATAGAGTGCAAGACAAGCAAAGTCCTAGAAAGCAGAAGGTTGCTGAGACAGAGAGGGACATTTTACCTGTGTCCTACTTCTTGACTTGCCTGGCTCTCCACCACACTCCCACACTGCCCCTGGCCCTGCACTGTGAACCTTATGGGCTGTTAGTAACCTACTCCTGGAAGTGATTCGACCTACAAAGAATGATGGATGTCGCAAACTTGGGCTTCATAAAGATAGGTTCTGGTAATTCTTGTGAGCCAGAAGCATTTATGAGCTCACAATGCAGGCTTCTGTCTCTCAAATGTCCATTATGAGGCTGGTGTATTCCATTTCACTTAGACCTTTGGATATATCTTTTATGAGTTAGAGACTTTTTACCCAGATAAAAATGTCTTTCTTTTCTAATTTAAGTTGCTATTATATGATAGTTTTAGGAAACGTGGAAAATAAAAATGAAATCTATTCACACATTGATCACTATTACCATTTGAGGAAATTTTTTTTTTCTAGCCCCTATCCTTAATACTCCGCTGGGGATTGAATCCTGAGCTTTGTACTGAGCTACATCGTTAGACATTTTTATATTCTTTTTTTTTTTTTTTTTTTTTGAAGCATGGTTTCTCTAAATTGACCAGGCTGTGCTCAAATTTACAATATGGCTTCTAGTTGTTTTCAGTGGCTGGCTGGCTTTCTTTCTTTCTTTTTTTCTTTCTTTCTTTTTCTTCTTCTTTCTTCCTTCCTTTCTTTCTTCCTTTCTTCCTTTCTTTTGAGACTGTGTCTCACTATGTAGTTAAGGCTGCTTTTGAACTCACTATAGAGCCTAGATTACTCTTGAACTCAGTGATTCTCCTGCCTCAGCTTCTAAGTGCTAGAATTACAGGCATGCACATCACTCCTGGCTTCAAAGCGCTTTTAAAACAGTTGACGGTAAAGCTAGTCCTATTACATATGTCATTATGTGTCTTTCCCTAATTGTGTTTCATAATGTCTTCCTCCTCCCTTGGGCTTTAGCCTGTGTGGCTTCAATGTGCCAGGTCTTCTATGCAAGGCCTTTGCACTGACGTCTTCCTCTAGACAGCTGGATTGGTCAATCCCTTACTTCCTTCAAGTCTTTGCTTAAATGTCACCATCTCAATGAAGCCTCCTCCAGCCTCCCCATACCTGTAGCCCCCAACATATCATCTGTCTGTTATCAATATTATTATTTGGCCTAATATATTAATGTAAACATTGAGCAATAGTATTTTGTAAGCATATATATATATATATATATATATATATATATATATATATATCAGGAGGATCACTATGAGTCTGAGCTGTATAGTGAGACCCTGCACACAAAAAAACTAAAAATATTTATATAAAAGCTAACCTTTCAATAGACCCCATTGCTGAATAGTTAGTATGTTGTGCTATCATAAATTATACAAACTATGAACCTTGTGGTTAAGTACTTTTTCATTTCTCAGGCATTGTCTTAATTATTTTTCTCATTGCTTAGAGAAAATACCCAATGCCAAACATTTATTTAGCTCATAGTTTGTAGAGGTTTCTGTCCATAATCAGCTGGCTCCAAGGCAGGGTGGCACATGGCAGGGGGAAAACAGCTCATGGCAGCAGAAGACAGCAAAAGCAACAAGGAAACAGAGTGGCAGGGAAGAGACAGACAAACAGAGAGACAGGAACAGATAGAAAGGGCAGAGGAGAACAAATAAGCCTCTTTTTGTCCCTTATAGTCAGGCTACTGGCCATAAGGCAGGTGTAGCACTCATACCTTTAATCCCAGCATTGGACCATGAAAAAGTACTTAACCACAAGGTTCATAGCTTGTATAATTTATGATAGTACAACATTGGATAAATCTAACTATTTGGCAATGGGGTCTATTGAAAGGCTAATTACAAACTCTAGATTCAGCCACCTCTGAGAAGCTTGCCTCTCATGAGTGCATGAGGGTTTGGGGAGACATCTAGACACAAAGCATCACAGGCATTAAAGAAAGGATTATCAGGTTGAGGTATGTTAAGACTCATGTGGCACAAGTCAAAAAATCAGCTCAAATTGCCTCAACCAACTTAAATTTGTTGAGCATTGTATTTGAGGAACAGAGGGATATGTGTATGAGAAACAGCTGATTCCAGAGACTGAGTTGATGTTATCAGGGTTTGGTAATGTCTCTTAGCTGCACAATCCACTTCCTCTGTGGTTCATTCTGAGGCCATCTCTATCCATTGATGTCAAAATCATTTCCTATAGCTCCTGTTTTTATCCCATGTTTCTAAAACTACCTCTTAGGAAGGCATTCCCTCCCTAATATTTTTAGCAAAAAACTTGGGATGAGTTCTTGTTGGCTTCCACTGGATTATGTATAGTTGGGTCATTAACTTTGGTCATAGCACAAGTTGATGGGATGTAGCAGGGTGGGAATTGTGTCATTCCTGCTCACACCACAGTCGAGGCTAAAGCTAGTGCAGTTCTCTAAAGGAGAATCAGCATGCTTCCCCCAGCATGAGGAATGGGCACTAGACAGGCCCCAAACAATTCATGGTATTTATGAATATTTTAAGGACTCTGTGTCTTAGCAGAGAAAGAGAAAGGTGCTCATTGCAACTTCTAAGCATGAACGTTTAAGTCCAGCCTAACCAGATGGAAAAGCATGTGCACTTTGACCATGAAGAGGAGGGCTGGGAAACCAGGCCACAGTCCCCAGAGAATTGGATAAGGCTCCCCATAGCTTTTCAGCATGTGCCTAAGAGGCTGGTGGTACCCACTAGCTCTACAAGTGCACTTTTAACTTACAAGTGATGGGGATAGATTTGGGTATAAAGCACAGAAACATTCTAAAGATTGCTCTGAGATTCTGATACCTGCTATCCAGATGAAATGGGAGGTGTGGACAATCCAGTTGGTTGCATTCCAGCATAGTTACAGAATACATAAACAGGCTCTGCATTGGTGTCCTGATAGCTTCAGTGACTTTTTACCTTAAGCTCTGTGGGCCCTGCCTTGGTAAAAGCAACATTCATATGAGAGCTCTGCTTCATGGCTGCCTGGTTGCCCATCTCTTCATGAACATTACCAAGTGGGACGTACTTGGCCAATGTCTGTTACCTACCCTACAGGCAATATGGTGGCATTTGGCTACACTCAGCCATGTGTGCATGGTGCTCCAGGGGCCCTACAACATCATCTCTGCCTCAGGTGGTCATCCTGGTCCAGGGTTCCTGTTCGTCAAGTGGGATTTATTCTTGGAGTGAAGCAAATTGAAAATATCTCAATGAAAACCCTGTGGTTTCCTGTCTTTACATAGGAACAGGGAAGGCTTAAAAGAATGGACTCTTTCTGTTGAGTTCATTTTTTATCCTAGAATTAGAATATATTGTAATGGCTTAGGAGCTAAGGGAAATGAAGTTATTACCGAACACTCCTCACAAATTCTTGAAAGGCCTTTTGAGCTCTTCAGTTTGGTTCTTGTGTTAATGATTGCTTGCTCTTATATAGTAGCAAGAACCAGGAAGCTGGCCTCAAAGGGAAGCTGCCAGAGGTAAGACTAGGTGGAGGGCCCTTCAGTGCATTCATAATTTCTCAAGCAATTTTTGATACTTCCTTTTCCATGTCATCAAGGGTGTTACATTGAGATGATTTATGAGTGAAGGACTCTAAGTCAACCTGAAGCCCGATGGCTCACATTCCCCTTGGTGCACATAGGCTGGAGCAACACTAACATTCTACTTGTGCTCTAGGTTTAGAGCAGGCTTGTTTCACTCACACATGCAGGGCTTCCTGGTACAATTCCAGAGTGCTTGAAATCGTAGGTATTGGGCTGCCATAGAGTCAGGGAAACCCTGACATTCAGTGGTCATCTCTATGATTAAATCACTGAGATATGAAGTTCCTTCTGTTTCCTACTCCAATCAGTTTTTTAAGGTTTATAGCTCACTATATGTCTAACATTACCATGTAATTCATACACACATATTTTCAAGTCAGCGTTTACTGCTTGTAAAGCAGGTGCTCTTTTGTGATTGTATGTGGAGGTGAGTGCTTTTCCAGCTGTGCTGTGCTGCCCAAGCTAGAGAGCACAGGCAGAGACAAGAGTAGGTGCTCAGCCCTGTGGCTTCGCTTTTGTCTGTTACAAATATTGAGTGTGTGTTGAAGATGGTAGTTATTATGGTTTATGTCTAGTTGTCCTCCCAAGGCCTCATGCAATCATGGGATGGGGACTTCTAGAGCTTGAGACTTGACTCATGATCCACTGGGATGATGTGTTCTAGTACTGATGGGACTATGGGTCTGAGTACTTCTGGGATTGTGGGTGTAGCCTAAGGTGGATGGGCTGAGGCAGAGAGCCTGAATGTAATATAAAGAGAGACAGAGAGATAGACTCACGCTGTTGCTGTCTGCTCCCCTGGTTGTTTGGTTGCCTCCGTCATATTGTTGCTGTTCTACCACCATGAACTGCTGCTCTCTGCCTTGTGCCTCTCTGCCTTAGAGCCAGCCAAGTGTGGACTGAAACCTCCAGTAACTGTGAGCGTAATAAACCTTTCCTTCTTTCATTTTGGGTGTCGGGTATTTGTCCCAGCAACAAGAGAAAAGTAACTAAGACAGTAGTGTTGAAGTGGTTTCCACTAGTGATAAAAAAGCAACGTACAAGAAAAACACTAAAAATATTCTAAAAAGCAAGTTGTAAAGGAAAAAAAACAGATACCCTGTTTAATTTGTTTCTATGAAATTCTATTATGCTTAGTTAGCAATGTCTAAGGACTTACTCCAAGCTGTAGAGTGTTTCCATGCTCAGGGCAGGCCACTCAGGGGTCCACTACCTCTTTAAGCATCCCAGCATGGGCAGTGAATGAATGGTGTTCGGCAAAGCTATGTATTCTTATACCATACACCTGTGTTGCCTGAGATAGCTACAGCTGCACATTATGCCCAGCTGGCTGTGCCCCTCCCATGAGTCACTAAGAGCAGGAACACCTGGAGCAGTGTTCCTGCACGTGAACTGGAGCAGTTCATGTCAATATAAGAAACTTTCCGCCTTCCACAGCCTAAGGAATGGAATGATTGGAGCTGAGTTTCAGGGAGAACTTAGAATGCCAGGAAACCAGTGGTCCTCTCTATCCAGCACTCTGTTTCTGCTCCTTGCTTGTCTTTCTGCCCCATGGTCTTTGTAGTAAATAGGAGTGTAGGTTTCAGTTCTAACCATACAAATTGACCAAGTTGGTCCACTTTGGGCCAGGTGACCCCCTTATGCACATAGCACAACATGACTCTGGGTATGTTCCTGGATATTGTGGATGGGGTGGAGAGTCACTCCCAGAAAAGGGCCACTGGGGCCAGCTGAATAGATGTCTTGCATAGGTGCTAACCCTGGCGCCCCACACCCAAGCCTTTTCCTCACTTGGAACCTAGGTCCCTGAGCAAGCCATCTCAAGGGTTTGCTGACCCAGAGGGAGGGTTCTCTTCTTTGTTGGCGGGTGGACATTGTTTGTTAAATATGGCTTTGTTTGCAGATCTGCCTTTTTTGAGTCAAACTGAGTTTTTTTTTTTCCGGGACCGGGGATTGAACTCAGGACCTTGTGCTTGCCTGGCAAGCACTTATTCCACTGAGCTATCTCCCTGGCCCATCTGAGTTCAGTTTTTGAAGTTGGACATTGCTTCCATTCAGAACAAAATTAGGCAAAACTGGCACCTAATTGATTTGCCTCTGAATTTGTGAATATAGTTAAAATATTTTAATCATAATTGTGGCATATATGTTTACAGACATCTATTGGCTAAGAAAATTTAGTGTTCTAAAAAGTTCTTTTGGTCTCTATTTTACATTCTAAATTCTAGGTTAAAGCTTTTTTTTTTTTTTTTCAGTCACATTAACAGTGGTGGGAACATTCGATTCCATCGTTTGTCACCTTATCTATGAAAAGTATGGATAGCTGCAGTTTCCTTTGAAAGTTTAATGTAGTTTACAGGACTCTTTTCCAGTTTCTGAATTCTCAAATCTCAGAGGTCATTTGGCTGGCAACTGCATAAGCAGGTTTATCGGAAAGTTGGATGATTCTGAAGGGAGCACACGGGGAAGGGAAGTTGTTGCAGGTAGAATTTAGAAATCTTTTTACTGTCCACTTTCTTTAATTTCAGATGTCTGTAAGAGCAGTAAAATTTTAACTTTATTCTCTTGGAAGATTTTCAGTGGTGTTTAAAAGGCCATATTAAATGTATTAATATATGCACAAATGAGAAATTATCCATGAGGTTTACAAATATTCTGAATAATATTTTCTTTCTTTTTAGCTGTCTCCGTTATGAGGTACAGCGCCTCTGCTTTTGGGTTTGCAGTAAGTAAACGTACTTTCCTGAAGTTTTGCACGTTTCTTCCTGAGCCCATGAATCTCTCCTGGAGCCCTCAAATAAGAGGGTGGTTGGCATAGGAGAGCCTAGCATGGGAGCCAGACCTTATAGGGAAGTAGCTTCTGTGAAAACTACAATTTAATAGAGTTAAACTGCAACGTGACTGTATTTCTCAAAGACAGATGGGAAAAACATGTTTTTCACAAAAAGTGGAAGCTGAGAGGTTGTTTTAGGAGTTTTAGATGCTTTTCCCCTTTCAGGTGTGGGTAAAGCTGCTGTGTATGGAGTGATGTGTTTACTGGTGTAGGCAGGGGTGGGACGAGTTGGTCTGTAGCCAGCTAGGGTGGCTGGGCTCCCAGCCTGCTTCCAGGTGAACGTTGTTCAGGAAGGCTGGGCTTTCCTGTGGTTAGATGTGTTGGGAAAAATGAATGAGATGACCCCACCCTCCTTCAAGACAGTGCTTGTGATTTTCTAGATGAGAGTGTGATAGGGTATGATGACTGATAAAGAGAACTTCTTGTAATATTGCTTCTGTGGAGAGATAGCATTTCCCATGCCTGAAAATTTATGTGTACCTCTTCTGAAACATTTTTCTGCCTTTTATTGTAAGCAGGGGGTGTTATAGTCTTTTCAGAATCTTATGAAAGATGTGAACTGTCCAGAGAAATGCACATGACCACAGATACACACACTCACAAACACCACATCCCCCCACACATATTTTCGGCCCCCTCTCTAGAAAGCCCTACCCGCCCCTTCTCCTACCTTTTGCTTGCACTGCTGCTTCTCTTTCTTCCCTCTCTCTTTCAAATGAAAATCGTGACTTTCATATAGAATATAAAAGTGCTGGTGGACTTTCTGGAGCCCTGGGTGACCCTCTCCTTTAGCCCTGAGTCCAGGTGGAACAGTCCTTTTGAAGGCTAGAAACAGAATGCTCATCCTTCAGATGTGCATGAAAATGTTGAGATTATCCCGCCCACTGCAGGGAAATCAATCCACATGTGTCAGAACAGCAGGCTCTCCATCTCCTGCCCTGTGTCTCCACAGTGCGGGGAGCAGAGTCAAGCACACAACTAAGGGGCTGTGATGCTGCTACCAGGCTGGTATACTCTGTTGCTCTGAGCTCTGTGCCCCAGGACCCACTGTGAGGGTCATAAGCAGTTGTGTTGAGACATTCAAGACCTTTTATCGCCAAGATACTCATTCGGATACTCTGGAATACGGCACAGTTGTTCTGCATCTTTATAGTCATGCTCTTTGAACTCTGGAAAACTGCTAATGCCATGTTTCCTTCTCCTAGTTTGATGCTATCTTGGACGTCTTATCGTCGGCGATTGTCCTGTGGCGTTACAGCAATGCAGCTGCTGTGCACTCTGCCCATAGAGAGTACATGTAAGTAGATTTCTTGCTTCTTCCAGACTTCAGAACCCTTGAAAATGCAGGCTAGACAACTAGGCTGTCAGCACAAATCACCCTGCAGCTTCTGTCTCCGTGGGGAGATGAGGCCTAGGTTGCCTTTGTGGGCAGCTAGTGCAGTGTCAGCTACGGTAATAGGGCTGGCCGAAGAGAGGGATGCTCCTTTATGGCCCTCTTTGTGCTCTACTCTTGAGTCTGGAGTGAATGCTTTTTGTCATTCTGTCTGTCTGTTCTTCCATCCATCTATTGTTCTGTTACTATAATATTAACTTTTTTTAAAAATGAGGTTTTTATTTTCATGTGATTTATAGAAGACATCTTAAAGGCATTCCTTTTTTTGAAAAAATAATTTGTTTACTTGATACACAATCTTGCTGCACAGTTCAGCCTGGTAGGGATCCTCCTGTCTCAGCCCCTCCAGTGCTGGGATTGCAGGTATGTGCTACCACACCTGGGGTTTCAGTGGCCAGCGTAGCATGTGGTAGCAGGGATCGAACCCTGGTCCTCATACTTGCCAGGCAGACTTAGCCCACAGAGCTATCTCCCCAGCCCCTTAAAAGCATTCTTGTAAATTATTCTACATGTCTTGCACCATTTCTATATTAGAGTATCTATATTAGAGTATCCTGCTTTATCCTGTGGGCACAAGTTTTGAGTTTGAAGGGTTTGTATTTGTGCGTGTAAAGCATTTATTTTTTTAAATCTTCCCTTACCCCAAAGCAGTGATAGAAAACCTCTTAGAGCTTTCAGTGATACAAATAGCTTGCTGGAGCTCGTGAGTGTAGGTTTGCCCCTACTGCGCTATAGCATTTGAATGCGCTTGAGTAATAAGAGCCTGGGCTCTGTCATATGTAAGTATGAAAGTGATTAGAACCAAGGGCCCTAGGCTTGCTAGACAAGTGCTTTATCATGGAGCTATACCCTCCTCCCAGAGTAAGATTTCTTGGTTTTGAAGATAATAATTTGCCATCTCAGAGACTGCTATGTGCCTCATTTCCTCATCTAGAAAAGCAAGAAAAGGCTGTACTTGCAGGCTGTGCCAGCCACTGAAACTGGGTGTGGTCACACACGCCTGTAATCCCAGTGCTGGGCAGACTGAGATAGGATCACTGTGAGTTTGAACTGTGTAGTTACATCTTGTGTTAGGTCTGAACCTATGCAATTGACCAGACCAGACCAGACATTCTGACATGAGTAGATTCATTGGGGGAATCAAACAGGTTGGCTGTCTAGCACACCAAGACAGCAGGGAACAAAGTGAGGGGGAGAGGAGAGTTTATAAGATCTTTCAGGGAGGGTAATCACAGGCTGGAATAGCCAGATCACTGGTTGGGAGGGGGAACTGGAGTAGCTGAAGGAGAGCCAATCTTGGCAGGGCTCCCTGGTCTGCAGGGGACCTTCAAAGTTAACAAAGGAGTTTCCATGGTTGCCTATCCAGGTCAAAGTTAGGTGGACCTGTTCTGTGATTTTGGGTTTGTCTCTGCATAGGGACAAGGGGGAATGAGTTTTGGGGCAGGGTGCCTGGGAGGCCATTGGGAGAGTGTTTGGGGTAAGGTGCCTGGGAAGCTTTGAATTCTGACCTGTCATCCCAGGGAAGCTTTGAATTCTGATCTATCATCCCAGACTCTATTTGATAGAAAAAGGGCGAAGAAATCATCTGGCTACTTCCTGCTGAGTGGGGACATCGTGGGGCTGAGTCTGGAGATCAGGGTGAGGAGTTGTTTTTGAAGGGTCTCATTGGAGTAAAGCCTTGTAGGAGTAATCTGAAAGAAACATTTGGTTAAAAATTTGGGTTATTAAACTGGTGACAGTATTGTGGGTGAGGGAAATGAAGCAGGGGGCTACCATGAACATAATAGCAAGCCCTATGAGGGGCTGTAGAAGGGGAGTGAGCCAAAGGAAGATGGAGTTTTATATATCGAGGTGTCACACAGAAAAAGCTATTTGTCTATTTTGTGCTGCTTGTCTGGAGGTGTGTTGAACATGTGAAATTGTGGGAAGAGGGGAGTTGTAAAAGGGAGAAATGGAGGGCTAAAGGTTCTTTGGGAAGAGGACAGGTGTGTGTGTTGTTGGGTATGGCTGGGGTGGCCGTGAGATCAGGCCTTGGAATGGACATGTACAGGCAACACTTGGTGAGATTGGTGATCTAGGTAGAAGCAAGAAGGCAGTCTGTGATCTGAATGTCATTTTACCATGACCATATCGAATGAGAGGAGTAAGAAGATGGTAAATGATGGGCTTGAGTCCCCTTTGATGTTTGGGGCTATTGGGTATTGGGAAGTGTAGGGAAAGATCGTGGGATCTTTGAGGCACATCAGTGTAGGAATAGCATGTATAGAAGAAGTGGAATTGGAAGTGTCTTAGAATATGTGGTCAACAAGGGAAGGGGGAGGGAGGAACTGGCTATGCGTTGAGGTTAGGTTTATAGAATGTACACCAGGGGAAGAGAGGGTGAGAAAGAAATGGAGCTTTTAGAGGAGTTCTCTTCCCATGAGAGGTATGGGACAGTCTGGGATCTCAAGGAAATTATGAGTGAAGAACAGTGTTTAAAGTGAGCAGGTAATGGGCTTGTTTGAAGGTATCATGTAGATCAACCATCAACACCCACTATGGAGAATGTGGTTCTAATATAAGAACTTTAGAATTTAGGAAGAACACTATATGGTGCCCCTGTCAGCAAGAAAAGTTTGTTTTGTTTTTTAACCTGAGATGTCCATTGAGACTTGGGACTCTGACAAAGATACCTTGATGTGGACCCCAAGCTCTGTTGTTTCTCTTCAGCAGCAAGACCAAGCAGGTCAAGTACCGATGGATTTGGCTATGGTGAGTTCTCCTATGAGGGTAGGGAATTGGATGACTTACCCACTCTCTGGCAGACAGGGCAGTCACATTTCCAGTGACCCTCAAGCTTGTAGATAGAACCAGTTGTAGCTGTAAGTTGGGGCAGGCTTGTGCCCAGTGTCCTTCTTCATTGACTTGCAGGAAGAGCTCCGATGGCAGCATTGTTTAGGCTTAGCATTACCTTGTTAAGATCTTACTTTGATGGGAGTCCCAAGTGTCACAGCCAAAAGTTGGCACTTGTGTATAGTTACTTTTGGTCTCTATTATTGAGGACACAGAAAGTTAGGATAAGTAAGTTTCCTTGTGAGATTGAGGGCCAAGATTTGTCTTTTTAGTTTGGCATGAATCTCATGAGTAAATTGGGATATAAAATAGGAATTAATAACAGTTGCTGGGCTGGTGAGGTGGCTCAGCGGTCTAACATGCCTGTGTTGGAAAGTTTAGGCCACCGCAGGGACCTCTGCTCGATCCCAGGCACCACATGCTGTGACGGCCCCACCCCCAGGCCAGGCTGAGCTGGCCATAATACAAACAAGTAAATGAGGTTTAAGAAAATTAAATAAATTTAAAAAAAAAACAGTTGTTTTTTTCAGGAGAGCAATATACCTGATTATCAAACACCTTGAAATGCAAAATGTGATCAAAGAACTGTTATTTCTTATTAACCATAGACATTTTAGCAGTTAAATTCCTGTAGAATATTAATAGATAGTAGTTAAACTTATACAAACAATATTTGCCATCAATAGTCATATGTAGTAGTGTCATTTAACAGTTATAACAGATGATGAGAAAATTTATCATTTAACTGATGACCTCATGTTGGCTTGACATGAACCTCTTATAAATATCTGGAGCATGATAGAGAGACATGAATATATTTAAAGTAGCAAGTTTTATGAGAAAACCTTGTTTTAATTTTTTTTGCTTTTAGCAAATTGTTAGGGGTGTTTTTTAAGGAGATTACTGGGGGCTCTCCACTGATGCGCAAAGGTCTGCCATCCTCTGTCCAGCAATTAAGAGTCCTGCCCAACAGTCTTTCCCCATTTTAATGATTTTTGTGTGGTCGTAAATTATTTTTTATATTATTTAGACCAGCTGTTAACTCAGAAGAAAGCATACTTTTAAGTCTGTATTTTAAGAGCTCAAACAAAAAGAGAAACAGCTGTTGACGAAACGACATATGAATATATACATGACGTACACGACACCTTTACAAAATCAGAGTGCACTCAGATGTGTTTCTGGCAGTTTCAATTATGATGACCTGCTTTAACTTTATATCAATGAGAAACTAGTCAGAACTTTTGTAGGTCAATTAGCAGAGATCTCTTATAAGAAGAATTTGAAAAATGTAAAAACCTCTTATCCATAGTTACCAAGCTTGAGTAAGAGCAAGCAAACTGTGCAGAGTGTGAGGATTAGGCACAGTACTATAGAGGAGTACTGACGACTCACAAAACCCAGACCTACAGGCTGGCAAGAAGGCTATAAAGGGATGGGTAGGAAGCTCTGATTTAGGGTTTCTTTGTTGTAGCATCAACAGGAAACTGTCTGCTGAAGTGGCTGAGGGGCAGGGGAAATGAGGGCAAGTGGCAGGCTCAATTGGAAAGGGAAGGCTAGATGGGTTGTTATTCTGCCATCAGCTTGAGAGCAGAGGGAGGGGCACATGCTGTTGGAGGAAATGTTTTATGAGTTGTTTTTTATAACTGGAATGGGGTGATAATGAAAGGCAAGGGAAGAAGGAGAGTGAGATATCACTTTAACTGAAAATTGAGAGTTCGGAAGGTGAAGCAGTGCCTGCAGCTTTAGGTTTTGGTAGTGGCCAGTAGCAGCTAGTGGCACGGGAAGGGAGGCCTGTAGTGACAGCAGTCTCTGGGGGCTGCAGCAGGGGCAGCGGGAGGTAATGGCTCCAGTGGCGGCTCTGTGGGGTGTGGTGTAGGGGAATCTGATGTGAGAGAGGTAGGGGAAGGAGGGAGGGAGGGCTGGGCAGGTTGTGGGTAAGGCAGAGCAGTGTGTCTTTAAGGTGTTTTTAACTATTTGCTGCTATGATAGCAGAACTTTTAAGGGGTTAAAGTTTTTTTAGCGAGTGTTGGGAATGAATATTTTTCTTTCTTTGTTTATTGCTTTTAATAAGAAATAACAATGCAACAGTTTCAAAACATGTTAGTAGTACATTCCCAATAATTGATACAATGTATATTGTCCTCACAGTAGTTATTCAGAGCACAGGATATAAACATGATAGCTTTTCTAATCATTATTGGTACAAAAATTTCTTCTTATTGAACTAAGAGAAACTAGTATACATAGTCCAATATTCCATAATCACAATGGGTTATTGGCAGAACTGGCAATGTCAGAAGCTGTTGACTTAAGCCTTTTATAGCCCAGAATACTAACTTACATTTATGTTTTATGCTTCATGGTTAACTTTTCTGCTGGGTGGTTAAGGGCAAGTTAAAGCAAGACCTGTATAACAGAAAATGTAACTTTTGTATCTCCCAAGGTCAGTCAAATCCCCTCAGGATTTACCTTGAAACTATGTACATGCTTTGTACAACTGTTGTCAGTGTCAGCCATCTGGATGAGTGACAGTCATTGCTTGATCAGTTTGCTCTCTCTGAAAGCCTGAGAGAATGTTTTCTCTCCAGGTGACTCTCCTTAGGCACATTATACCTCGTGAATCCCTTTCTTTCGTGGCCCCATAATTTCTTTGAACAGAAAATTTGGGACACCACTGAGTTATAGGATATTATACTATAGGTTCTCTTATGTCCTGAGTCCTCACTGACCTTGAAGGCCTAGGGCGAAAATATTGGTTAGCCTTGTAGCCCTTCTTTTTTTTTTCTTCCCCTTCTTTTTGTCTAATCTTTGGTCTATAAATTTAGGTTCTTAACCCTCCAGCAGAGAAGCTTAGTGATACTGCTACTCTGCGACATAGGTACTTGAGCTTAACATCACTGTCTTTTTGAATATCAAACATCTTAGACTTAACTTGGAATCAGTATATTCCATCAATCATTGACATTCTAATAAATCTCTATAGTATGTGATAAAAGCAGTTACACATTTTTACACAGAAATTTTTTAATTTTTAATTTATTTTAATTTTTAATGGGAAATAACAATATGATAGTTTTAGAACACATTAGTAGTGCATTCACAATAATTGATACATTGAATTTTGTTGTCCTCATAGTAGTTATACAGAGCACAGTGTGTAGACATGATAAATTTTCTAATCTATATTAGTAAGGGAGGAAAAAAAGAAAACCAACTACAACAACAACAAAAATTTTATCTTCTCTTTGTACAAAGAGAGAATAGTTGTATATATAGTCTAATGTTCCATAATTGTAGTGGGATACCGGTGAAACTGGCATTGTTGGAGGCTGTTGTTATAAGCCTCTTACAGCTCGTCATACTGGCCTAGCTCTGCATTCTATGTCTCATAATTAAGCTTTTCTGCTGGGTGATCGAGGGCAAGTTAAGGCCCGACCTGTATAATAGATCATTCATCTTTTGTATCTTCCAGGGTCAAATTCCCTCAGGATTAACTTTGGAACCATGTACAGTGCTTTGTAGAGCTGTTGCCAGTGTCAGCCATCGGGATGAGTCACGGCCATTGCTCGAGCAGTTTGCTCTCTGTGAAAGCCTGAGAGAATGTCCTCTCTCTAGGTGACTCTCTTTAGGCACACTATACTTCATTTATCCCTTTCCTCTGAGATCCCTTAATCTCCTTAAACAGAAAATTTGGGAAACCTCCGAGTTATAGGATGATACAGCACAGGTTCTCTTATGTCCTGAGTCCTCACTGACCTTGAAGGGATAAGGCCAAAATATTGGCTATCCTCGTAACCCTTCTTTTCTCCAATTTTTGGACTGTTAACTTATTATTCTCAAACCTCCAGCAGAAAAGCTTCATGATACTATTACTCTATAACATAGATAATTGAGCTTAACATCACTGTCTTTCTGAGTATCAAACATCTTACACTTATCTTGCAATTGATACTTTCTGCCAATCATTGATATTCTAATAAATCTCTTTAGAATTTGATAAAAGCATTTACACATTTTTACACAGGTATTTAGAAATCCAAGGATGTAC
>PVKN010012070.1:0-21100 GCA_004027915.1 Capromys pilorides
CCTACCTTCCTGTGTCAGCTTCTTTTCTATCTGCTTCTCTGGTTTACATATTGCACCTTTTGATCTGTCTCTAATGGATAATAATTATGGAGAGTCAGAAAAGTGAAGATTTATTTATGAATTAACCATGAGTAGAAGTTAGTCTTGGAGTGAAACACTTCAGCGACTTGCAAAAAGATCTTCCTAACTATAATTCTAAGCATGAAGTAATCTTACGACAGGAAAAGAATACAAGGATTAGAAATAAAAGACTAAGAGTGAAGTGTTTTAAAACTGAAACACAAAAGCTTACTGGGTAATATCATTGACTACACAATATATTTTTATAAATAATTTTTTAAAAAGTGCTGATCTTCTGCTCATAATTAGTCCATTTTAGCCTAATTCTATTTAGATAAATAATTCATGTATATAACTTTTTTTAAAACCAAAAATGCCAGATTAGTTCTTTAATTTTTGTATTCTGGATTTAGAGCTGAAATAAATCTATACCAGCCTGCTTTATATTCCAGCACTATGTGCCTCTGCATAGAAATACTGTATTATTTTTTACTTCTAGACCAAATTCTTTTTAGCCTCTTGGCAAAAAGAATATTTTTGAAAAACAATCCCATTGAAATTTTTAAAAGTAGTCAATATTTGCTAAGATCAGAAGAGTACAAATTCAAAGCATCTACATTAGAACAGGCAGCCGCTCTTTACAGGCACTGTAGCCACACCCACCCAGGCCCGGCAGCAGCTCCAGCCTTCCCTCCTCGCTTGGGCCACGTCCTTCTGAGCTAGGAGCTCCTACGCCCTCCAAAAGATTGCTTATGGGCCTCAGGAAAGATCTACAGATGCCTTGAGACGTGAATGGTTTTCTTACTGGGACCTTGACGGCTGAAAGTTTACAGCACAAAGTTAAATTGCTTATTTATTCTAGAAATAGTCTGTTCTCTTGTATTTGTTTGATTTAAATTAAAATCAGGCACTCGATTATACTTTACAGGTCCCTGTCCACCACCTTGCAAACTGGTCTCCCTGCCGGCACATACTGTGATGTCATTTCTGGGGATAAAGTGGACGGCGACTGCACAGGAAGTAAAGTCTATGTCTCTGGTGATGGAACGGCTCAGTTTTCTATTAGTAACTCAGCCGAAGACCCGTTTATTGCCATTCATGTTGACGCAAAGCTATAAAACTCAAATTAAATACATGTAGAGAAGCAGAAGTATGTATTTTTCTTTTCTTGGACACGCTGGAGTTCTTATCACTCATTAAATGTTAGCAGTAGTTACATGTAACCCACACGAATCAGTCAGAACATTTTCAAAACCATAAATAAGCATGCAGTTATAATATACTTACAACCAAGAATCGGCCTATAATAACCTTTACAGATTTCTTTTCTCTTTCATGACAAAGAACATACCCCACTCCCCAAAAGGTGTTGCTCTCAACCTGTATGGATGCTATGGAGCCATTTTTACTTTTGACATAGCAAGATCTGCCTTACTACCTTAGTCTCCTCAGATCATGTGCAATCCAAATTAAAAAAAAAAAAAAAAAAAAAAAAAATCTTTATTTGGGTGTGTCATGACCCCATGGGGCCTTGTGCTGGAAGCCTGGTGCCCATACTGGGGATACGAAGGAAGGCTCTGGGAGGCCGAAGTGGGGGCTGTTTCTGGAGGGTGGCTAGGTCTTGGAAACGCAGCCCGAGGCAAACTCAGGACCCGATTGTTTTTCTGAGTGGGCTGCTAGGAAGTAGCATGGCTGGCCTCTGGGCTCCTCTCTGGTGTCCTGTGTCACCATGTGACCCCTTTTACAGTGTTCCTGTGTGAGTCACCACCACAGGGCCTGCACCAGAACCACACCGGTGGTATTGCTTTCACGCCAATCTTGGAGTTCAGCCCTCAAGACTGAGCCTGAGCCAAGCCCTTGCCCCTGTGTTTTTCTCAGCCCTGTTGTGTAGCAGAGAACACCGATCTGGCACGTGAACCAAGGACCGCCTCGTAGGTCAGCACTTCTCTTTAATGAACACCTTGGTTTTCGTTATAGCTCCCACAACTGCAGTGCACCATTCCTGTTATAAGCTAGATTAAGCGACTCCATGTTATACTATTTTATGAGCTGCTTGTCCTCTGGCTCACCCTGCCCTACCATAAACCAAGGAATGTGCTAAACCTTTTAGAGACAAGATAGGATCCCAGGTATCCCAATGCTTAAACCAAGAATTGACTTAACCCCTGCCTTAGTTGACACAAGCCCTCCTACCCTAAGACAAACTCTGTCTTTGCCTTTGTTTAGTCCAAACTCTGTTTTTACTTTTATTTGACCAAAACTTTGTATTCCCCCTTGTTGAAAGCTGACTCTGCTACTGTTCTCTGTAACAAACTTTAGAATTTGTGATTGCTATCTTATAAAATCTTGTCCTCTCAATAAACCCCGACCCTGGTCACAGATGTTCTCCCTAATTTCAGACATGCCTGGTACTGGGTATACAAGAGCAAAGGGCAACTCCTGGCCCCTTCTTCCCTAACCCAGGTGCTGGTATCCTACCTAATTGCAGACTCAGAGACAACTTCTAAATCTTGTAAATTTCCCCTCTCCAATCAAAGACGACTCCTAAGTTCCCTCCACCCCCCAGGGCTGTGGTTTCTCCCTTTTAAATTCTTTGTTCCATCTCAGCAGGTGCTCCATTCTTCTAACACACAGGAGCTTCCAGACCGCTGAGCTCAGCTAAATAAACCCTACAAATTTTTGCTTTTGGGTCTTTGTTCTCAACAGTTCCCCACTTGTTGCTCCACGACCTGCCATCGACCTCTCGCCACGTCTGTCTGCATCCCCACTGCCACTGATGTCTGTGACTAGTTGAGGTGCTTCTCTATCCCTGTCATAAACTCCTTGGCAGCAGGGTTCGCTGTGATCGCCATGGTCTCCTCCTCTCCTCCTTTGGCTGCCTCGGTTCTGTTCTCGCCTCATTTCGTCCCAGTGTTCGCTCTTCCACTTCTGCTAAATCACCTTCTGTTTTCCTCAAGGCCTCATTTGGGTGTCACTCTCAGCTCCTTTGTCCTTTCTTCTGCCAGTGACTGCAATCATTGGCCCAAGTTTAAAACAAATCCACTTTACCGGGTTTGCATGTCTCTAACGTGGACCATTTCTTAAGCACCAACCTCACTCCCCTGGTGGAGACCTTGGCTCAGAATGTAATAGTTGGTGGAGGCCTCGTGTTTAACACACTAAGGTGAAACCTGCGTTGCTTTCTCCTAAACCTCCTTACTGTCTATGTCCTATTGCTTACTTAGAAATCTGTGATATTCCCTTCATATTCTTTCCTCTCAAAATTCTATTTTCTCCCATAAACTTCAGGAGGGCTCATTATTCGGTATTCAAAGTGTCTCTTAATTCCTCGTACTTCTCTTATGTCATTGGCCACTATTTCAACCAGGACATTTCATACCTGCCTGTTCGAACAGCCATGTGCTATGTCTCTTATTTCTACTGCTGTACTCACCATCTATGTTACTAGAGACCCCAACATCATATCCATAAAAGGTAAATCAAATTCTAAGCTTTTATACTTCAAATCTTTGCAGTTTTGTCTCATCTAGGATGAAATCCTAATCAATTACTCCTGATAAACTGTGTTAGTCGAGGAAACTAGCCTGGTCTTCTAGCTCGGCCCTCACTCTTTCCCCATAACTCTAGTGCTTTCAGCCTGTCCTCATTTTCTAAAATATCTCATTTTATTTTTCATCTGGGGACATAGTTTTGATATTCCCCTACTTTATTTTTTTTTATTAAAATAGATTCAACCCAGGTTTGGTGTGCCTGGCTTTTGTCTTTGTAAGCTCCCTCCCCGCCAGTGACTGCTTTGCAAACCAAGCATCTGAGCTTAACTTCCCCATCACACCCCTCCAAGAGCTCCCCGAAACAAGCAGGCAACAAATCCTTCTGCAGGCCATGGTGAAACTTTCAGAGACTGAGTTCCCTAGCCATAGCCCCAGACGCACTTATCCAGTGCAGAGTGCCAACACTGCCATCAAACCTGAGCCCCGAGGCCTTAGCTTGCACCTCATGTATTAAAATCTTTTCTTTAGAAAGTAAAACACAACACCATAGGTGCCTTAGATTCACCACTGTGACTTTATAGTTTGCTTAAAAAATATTTCTTGGCTATATTCTTTTTTTTCTACTGTTACCTTCTATCCATCATTTGCTTGAAAGACTAAAATTTCCATTTCATGTCATTGATAATGGAAAAGTCTAAAAACCTCCAGTTTAAAACAGGATGTCTATTTTTTATAATTTCACTGTAGTACATAAGAAACTACTGTAATTACAGTCCATAGTGTTTTACCAACCATACCTTAATGTGTGAGAATTACCTTCATTTTCTTCTTCTTGTTCTTTTTCTTCTTCTTGTTCTTCTTGTTCTTGTTCTTCTTGCTCTTGTTCTTGCTCTTCTTCTTGATCTTCTTGCTCTTCTTGTTCTTATTCTTGTTGTTGTCGTTGTCATTGTTGTTGTTGTTGTTGTTGTTGTTGTTGTTGTTGTTGTTGTTCTTCTTCTTCTTCTTCTTCTTCTTCTTCTTCTTCTTCTTCTTCTTCTTCTTCTTCTTCTTCTTCTTCTGTCTTCTTCCTCTTCTTCTTCTTTGGAATAGGTGAGTAGTTGGTGAGTCCTGTTAACAATTTTCCCATGGTCTGTAGTTGGAGAAGTGTTCTCAGGGTTTTCATGAACTGATGAGATGTATCTTTATCTCTCGGTGGAAGAGAGGATGAATATACAGCCATAACCTAGAAACTTCTAGAAGGAAATGTGAAAGGGATCTCATAATGGCATAACACCATTTGTACAAGATGGTGTGCTTATTCAAATAGCAAAATGTTTTCCAGGAATGTAAAACATTAGATGTGTACAGCAATTGAAATTTTAACTCTTAGGGTACCTTAAATGAGTTACTTTATTACAGAACCCACTTTAGCACTTTCCCCAGCATTCTCTTCTCTGCCATGCAATAAAGCAGATTATCAATTCAGAAACTCAGCACCATGGGCCAGTGAGATGACTCAGCAGTCTAAAGTGCCTGCTTAGGCAAGCTTAGGCATCTGCAGGGACCAAGGTTTGATTCCTGGCACCATACACTGTGCCAGCCCCACCCCCAAGGCAGGCTGAGCTGGCCATAAAAAAAACAAAACAAAACAAACAAAAAACACACAGAAATTCAGCATCATGATCACAACAATGGTTCTGAGTCCTGCCAGTGGATTTCAACTCACTTTAGAGTAGAAGGTCAAAGTGCTCAGTTGAGCTCCACCCTGTATTAGCAGACCCCCGCCAAGCCTTCTCCTTCAGGTTTATTTTGGAGGCTTGCTGTCTTGCTGCTTTCGGGCCCCTCCTAGCACCTCAGGTTCAGCACAAAAGACATTCCACTCTTTTACCCAGAATGGTACTTATTTTTTTCTCTAAATAAGTTTTATTCATCAATTAAATATTAATTCAACAGCTAATCCTATATAGATGTTCACTCAAAATTAAATTTGGGGGCTGGGAAGATAGCTCTGCTTGCCTGGAAAGTACAGGTCCTGAGTTCGATCCCTGGTACACAAATAGATAGATATAAATAGATAGATAGATAGATAGATAGATAGATAGATAGACAGACAGACAGACAGACAGACAGACAGACAGACAGACAGATAGATAGATAGATAGATAGATAGATAGATAGATTTGGTACCTTAGTTACTGTCAAAAATTTCTCTCACATTACCTACTCAGCATAGAATATTGGTGAAGTTTTTATTGTACTCTTTATTAAGCTCTTTGTCTCAGAACAGTATCTAGAACTGTGTAAAAGTTCAAGAAGTATTTTTAAAATAAATTAAAAGTTAAAGAGAAATACAAAATATATAGAGCAATTTTTGAGAAAGGGAACATTTCGAATACTTGGAATGAAAATGCGTTTCCTCCCTCCTGGGCTTTCCAGGTCACGCGGCTCCAAGGAGAACCCAGCCTTCTAGCAGTGTCCCGCCATGTCCACAGCATGGGAGAGCCACAGGCATGGCCAGCCCCGTGAGCTGTGTGATGGAGCGAAGACTTCTTCAAATAGGATTGGGAAAATGATGTCTGACTCATCTCAGCACAAGAATTTAAAATCCATTTTTAGTATGGCTTTAGGACTTTGTAATACTATCTCATTGGCCAGTTTCTTGATTTCTATAGTTTTATCAATGGAACTATTTCTCTTTCTGCCAAACTGTTAGTTCTGTTCGTGTGGAAAGAAAACTTTCCATACTTAGACTTTCATTCATAATTCAAAACAGACAGGAAACATAACTGTCAACCAAAAGGCAAGCTGAGGTGCTATTAATGTAAGAATAATTAAAGCGAGAAGACCTGGAAAGGCATGAATAAACACTCAGAAATAGCATTCCAGGGTCCATGTTTGTCGCTTTTATTTTATTTTAATTTATTTTTTTCTGTGTGTAGAACAGGGTCTACAGGGTCTCCCTACTAGATTGGACTCACAGTGATCCGCCTGTTTACAGCCTCCCACGAGCTGGGATTACAGGCCTGTGCCACCATGCCCAATCTCTATCGATGTCTCAGCTTGCCACAGGAGCAGGGCTGGCACAGCAGGTCCGGGGATGGAAACATCGACCTCTGCATTTGCCTAAGCAGGTGCTTTAGTCTGCTGAGCTATCAGGCCAGTCCGTGTCATTTTTAAAATCAAGAAGAAAATTACTTTTGGGGACCCCTGCGGTGAGTCCGCAGTTTCCTGCAAGGTTATGGCAGGCAGCGGTAAGAAAGCAAGAGACAAATCGCGATGTGGCGGAATCTGGGAGGGCAGCTGTTCGCGAGAGGCCAAGGGGCAGGAGCGCCCCGGTATTTACTCATCGCATTCACATCTAGGGAAGTGTTGAGGAGGTTTTGGGCAGCTCCGAGGGCCGGGGTCTTATGCTGAGAAGGATTTTACATCAGCAAGGATCACTTCAGACGACTCAGAGGCGGTAGTCGTCGTAAACTGACGAGGATGCGACGTTGGTGAAGAAGACGGGAAAGATGACGCGATAGTAAGGACCTTGTCCTTCCCCCTGAGGCCCTTTTATTACTGCTCTGTTCTGCAGGGTCCAAGACGTCTGCAGCAGATAGAATCTTGCTTTGGGGCGCACAGCATCCCTGGACCCTTGAGGCCTCCACCGTGGAGAGTTCTGTTTCTGCCTCTCATAGCCAGCTCACATGGCAAGGCCGGAAGCCTCAGACAAACCCTAATTGAATTTGATTATGAAATAATATTTTCCCCCAAAATTATATAGAATAGGCCTTGACAAATTAAAGCAAACTAGCTGTTATAATTGCATTGGTTGATTTAAAAAAATAGCATATTGTGAAAGTAGTGTGTCTCAGTTACTCTTCTCTAGTTGTTGAGACAAATACCTGGCACCCAAAATAAGAGAAGAAAAGGTTTATTTAGATCACAGTTAGTGGAGCTTCAGCCCTGCTCAGCTGGCTCCAGGGCAGAGTGGCACCCACCAGAGGGCAGCCGTCCATGGCGGTGGCAGAGAGCAACAGCGCAAGAGCAAAAGGGCGGGGCAGCTGCCGAGGTGGCAGCGGTGGCCTCCCGCAGGTTGCATTCCAGCTGTCTACCCAGAGTGGGTGTGGCACTCACACCCATAATGCTCGAAGCATTTACATCCATAATCCCAGTAGCACTCACACCTATAATCCCAGCACTGGACCATGAATTACTCAGAAAATCTAGGTCCGCCCCATGAATGCATGAGGCTTTACAGGGACAATCAGACACAAACTATAACATAGCATGTTGGGAAAAATAGGACATTGTAGCTCATATTGTTTTATATATTCCATAGAGCAATTTAATTAAACCTGTCACTTCATAGTATGATTGATCATAAGGGACAGTTGGGGGCATTAGTTTGTTGTATGCAGTTTCAGTGTTCTGATTAGCCCTGTTGTTACTAGGGTTCTGTATACAGCTATCCTGAATAATAGACCCACACAGGATAAGAACTTACAAAATTATCTTACCGTGATTAAAGGTCCCAGCTGCCCACTGATCAAAGGCAACTTTTCAGCACTTGAAGACGGAGTTGTATGAAGCAATGAGTTCTCTTCTGTGGCCAGCAATCTTGAACATGTACATGAGTGCTGCAAGTACAGGAGCACTTCTGTAGCTGTGTCAGGGACTTCTGGGAAGATGGTGGAGTCATCAGCAGTGGAGAGAGAGCCTCTCTAACCATGCTTCCATGGCACCCGAGAGCTCAGGGGCTGGGGAAGGCACTAGGTGTGGAATTTGTCCTGAGCTGTGTCCTGCCTGTGGGGGTGATCCAATGCTGTCAGGCACCCCCACTGCCCCAGGACAGTGACCTTGGGGTCCCCATCCTGCCCGGCTCCCTTTCAGACCTTCTTGGCCTGCCCACTGAGGACTGTTTAGGCCCAACACCTGTGAAGTCCCCATTTGACATTTTCAATGCCAAACACTGGGTGACTCTAACGGTAAAGCTAAGTCCATTCATTCTTAGTGGACCCAAGCACTTGTGCTTCCACTTTTCCTTCATCCCGAGGACCGACCTCCTTAGCCCCAATTGCTATAACATGAATAGCAAGGTCACCAGGCCCTTAAAACTCCCCCACTCTGAGGCCAGTTGGGACAACACATTTTCCCACACTCGTATTTAGTTGTTCCTGCTTGCTCTGTTCCCCTTTAGGGTGGGACATCCTTACATCCTAGGCCTAGTTAGGCCTCTCCCCTCCTCTTCTTCCTTTTAGGCTGTAGCAGCTTCTCCCAGCAGTTCCTAATAGTATTTATAAGACATTATTGATAAGCTATTCCTTGCTGAACCAGTCCCATCCTACCTTAGCCAAAGATTGCTGGCTGTATATTTTTGTCTAGAGCAGCCTGTAAAGTTATTCTTGTCACTCACCAGGTCTGGGTCTTTACCAATGTCATATGGGTCTTTACCAACCTCAGTATGAAATCAAGGGTTCACCCTGACTCATTGGCAGAACCTCTGTAGCCACTTCACCTGCCACTAGCAAAGGCACAAGCTCCAGAGACGAGGCACAGCCAGGCTTCTCCGTCATATTCTGCTAAGGCTCCCACACGTGAGAGTGCCACGCAGCCATATATGGCCCCATCACCCCTGATGCACCTCTGATCTTCCACACCCCTGTTTGGATTCAGCATAATTTGTCCCCCACTACATTACCACGACACCTACTTCCCAGGCAGTGAGATGACAGGGTGCTGTTACGGCTTTGTTGATCAAGCCAGCCACCAGGCTAGGCAGGGTGCCCCACTCCCTGCACATGTCTGCTTTCCTGGTCCTCCCGAAGTTGGCACTGTGGTGCAACTCAGGGGACAGCCAGAGCTCTGCAGTGGATGTTGCGGCTCATGCCTGCCCTTCCTTCCATGAAAGCCGTCATCAGCCTCCTACTCATGCAGGCTGACTCCACTTGTCTGCTTTCATCATTCCTCACAATGGCTCCTAACAAGTGATAGAAGATTCTTCCTACACTGGGACAACAGAACAGGCACTGCTCAGATCCCACATCCTGGACCCTCCAGCCCTTGACAGGTGCTGTCCAAGCAGTACCCTGGAAGTCTGAGAAGGAAAGGAAGAAAGAAAGAAAGAAAGAAAGAAAGAAAGAAAGAAAGAAAGAAAGAAAGAAAGCAAGAAAGAAAGAAAGAAAGAAAGAGAGAGAGAACACTGCACACCTCTGTGATATTCACAACTGATCCTGTTCACCTAGTTGAGGTGTTTTCTTCCTCTCTGTCTACTGTGCCTTCCCAATAGTTGGACTGGCACATGCACACTGACATATCTCACCCTAAAATAGACATTGTCTCCAGAAACCAGAGCCTTCCTCCATAACCTACCATACTCTCTTCCAAGATCTTTCAGACAGCCTCATGCCAAATACTGACCCAACTGTCACCTTACAAAACCAGGTAGACTCCCTGGCAGCAATGGCCTCCAAAACGACAGAGGTGTAGGCAGCCTCCCTGTGGAGAGACACAGACTCCTTGGCTTCCTTTGGAAGGAAGAGTGTTTGTGCACCCGCCAGCCAGGCATAGCACTGGAAGCTGCCAAAAGACATGAAGGCTGCCCTCAGCAGCAAGATTGGTGGCCATAAGACAGGGGACCACCAGACCAGCCACCTCCCCGACACCGGACGACCCAGATCTCTGTGCACCCCTGTGATGTCTCCTTGCGATGCTGACCTAGGCTCTACTTCCAGATTCCTGGGGACTGTGACCCCAGCCCCTGTCTCCGTAGCTCCTCCACCTCCCCTCCAGGGGCTCGCTGATGTCACCGTGATCTCAATCAGGCCATGCACAAATGGAATGAAGTCTAATCTTCCCCACAGTCCTGCTTTCTGGTGTTCCTCACGTGCCCTTAGTTAACACACTGTCTCCGTTTCCCATCTTGACGTCAGGGCCTTACCTTACTGGCTGAGTTATCTAATGAACTTACAATACCTGTAACAGCTTTGAATATGATAGGCCTGGAAGAATAAAAAAATCCCAAATTAATAAATCTAGAGGAGCATAAATATGCCTACTATGTAAAACCAAGCCTGGGCTGTACAGTAAAGCTTCAGGTGTAAAGATTTAGAGAACGCTGCGGGACTTTGATTGATCCTTAGAAGTGCAATTTTCTTGGCAGTTTTAAATTACAATTTTCCTTGTCTACTTTTGCCTGTTTTTTTCTGGCCTGTCTCATTCTTCTGCCATCCAATGTTTGCCACATTTTCTCTCCTTTGCATGTCACCTAGTTAAAGGCTTTTAATGTCTCCTCTTGCATTCCCTGTTCCCAAATGCTGTATTGTGAATGGATAGCTTACCAGTAAAGGCTTCATTCATCTTTCAATAATTAATGCTGTAACTATTATTTAATTGCTTTCTACCATTCGCCAAGATACAGCTGTCACGTTTAGCAAGTCTTTGCTGCAGACTGATACCTTAGTTGCTTAATGTTTGTATCGTAATTGCGGGTTTCTTCTCTAGGGAAAGAATGCAACATAATCATGTACGTTGTTAATATCTAATTTATCTTGTTTGATGCTACTATAGCTGGTTTGCTTGATATTATCAGGATTGCAGAATCATTGCCACTTCTCTGTGGACCCAAAGTCAGATTACCTTTATGACACTCACAATACTAGAGTCCATTCCCACAGGAGGCATTGTTTGGTTAATTACACTGCCTCCTCCCCTCATAGATTAATCAAGGTGCTTGAATCTTGGGGCTGATGCAAATACTCTAATCACTCATGCTCAGGGTAATTGCCCAAAGGACTAAAGAGATCTCTACAGCAGCCACAGAGTCTTTAAACTATAAGCATCCATGAACCTCAGTGCAGAACACACAGAAACAAGAAGCCTGCAAAAGGCCTCTAAAATTCCCAGCTCCATCAAAGACAACGAGGGGCAGATATGGGGGAATAAATCACACCACAAATTATATAGATGGATAACAGCAGAGGTTAGAAAAGGAATCAAAGAACTACTCACCTGGATTACAGAAGAAATAACTAAATAATGAAACTTGTTTTTTTAAAAAAAAAATGTATTTAGTACAGGGTCTACAGGGTCTCACAACACAGATCAGACTCGTAGTGATCCTCCTGTTTTCAACCTCCCAAGCACTGCATTATAGGCACGTGCCATTATGCCCAGTCTCAGTCGCCATATCAGGGTGCCCAGAGATTGAAACTATTCTTTTATTATTAAAAGCGTTATGTTTTTCGGCAGTGCCGAAAGAGGCCTTTATTGACTTTAAGTGACCTGGGGAAGATCTGAGGGAAACGGGGGAAGCCTCTGACCAGAGATGAAGGAAGCTGAGACTTTTATGGGCTTTTGCTAGGAGTGGAGTGAGAGGGTCAGTGTCAGTTACATATGAGGAGCTGACAGGGGTCTCTCCTGTTTGCTGGTAAAGGTGGGAGGAGCAGGGCTGGAGTGGGAAGGAAAGAGGAGGTGGTCATTGGGAAGATAAGCTGTTGTTTTAAGAGCTCCAGCCATGTTAGATGACCACCATAATAATTGAGCAATTCATACACTAGGACCAGAACCTACTGAAAAGTAATAATCAAAATGCTCCAGTACCTTTGAGAAGACACTAATGAAAAGCTAGATGAGCTAACCCAACTGATACAAATCCTGAATGATCCATTTAGCAAAGAATTAGAGTCCATGAACATGTTTCCATTAGAAATCGAGAAGACTGGAAGTTATATTGGAAGTATGGGCTGCCCGTGTGACTAATGGGAGGACAGACCTGCAGGACCGGAAGGAAGACTATGGTTAGTGAAAGGACAGGTAAACAAGGACAAGCTGACCACAGCACAAGAACACGAAGAGTGGACTCTTCAACTGCTAGGTGACACAGAGGACAAAACTAAGAGTAGCTGGAATAAGGTTGTTCCCCATTGAAAGACCTATGTGCCTAATGACTATTCAGACTTATGATACAGGACAGCGAGTGGCCATGTGGCCTTATGGTACCTTCTTCAGCATAGAACTATGCTTTTGGCGATTATACTGTATAGTGCAGTATATTGAATATATTGGTTTTATATTCTTTTCTATAGTACTTAATGAACAGCTATGGAAATAAAAGGAAAGTCATCGGGTTGGAGTTCCCTCTGCCGATTTCTTTGTTCCGAATATTGGATTGTGCATGCTATGCACAAATCTTCATTTGGTGACCATTCTATTTAATGACCTAGCTGCAGGAATGTGACCCTCTCATTCATGTTTGTATGTGAAAAATTAGAAAATATTATAAATGACATACAGCACATTTTCAGAGAAGCAATGGGAGAAAGCTCCCCAAATAAAAATGCAGGTAAGTGAGGCATATAGAACCCCAAAGGCCAAAGGAGAACCCTTCTGCACCACACTGTACTCAATGTACCTGAATGCTGTTACAGGGTCAAATTCCTAAAGCCCGTTAAAGTAAAGCAATGGATCACATGTCAATGTAGGTCCATTAGAACTGTGGCAGACTTCTCCACACAAAACTTAAAGGTCAGGAGGGCTTGGACTGAAGTGTTTCACACCCTAAAAGGTAATGATTTTTAATACTATCAATCCTGAAATATTTTTTCTTCAAAATTGATAGAAAATAAGATATTAGTAGAACAAGGAGGATTTCAAAAATTTCTGTCTAGTAAACCGGTGCTAAAGAGACAATGAAACCAAAAATGCCAATAAGTCAAGAAGAACGAGTACACTTAGTGGAGTGAACAGCTACGCAAAAGGGGAAAAAACCAGGAAATCAGCAACAGGAGAATGAAGCAACGGCAGGAATAAGACAATGTTCATCAATAAAAACTCTATATAAATAGTGTCAATTCTCCAATCACAAAACAGATTAGCAGAAACAAAAGCCAACAATACACAATACCAAAGTACTTTTAGTACAAAAGGTACCTCATGTATTAAAAGTATGGAAAGTAATTTCCATGCAGTGTGACTATGTAAAAGAGCAGGAAGAGTTATCCTGATTTTAGCCAAAGCGATAAGCCAAAAGTGATCAGAAGAGACAAAGCAAGTTATTACATATTGATTAAAGGAATAATTCAGCAAGAAGAAGTGATAACTATGAACACATGTGCACCAAGTTCTGGCATAAAATATATGCTAAAATGCACAAGAAAAACTAGATAAAAACCAATAAATTATGAAGGAGAAACTCAAAACCTCACAATCACAAACAGATAAGTCAACTAAGCAAAAAAAAAAAAAAATTAGCAAAGAAATATCAGAGTTGTTCCACATCTTCAAAAAATTGTTGTGATGCATGTCTACAGTGCTCTATCCAATAAAAAGAGAAGACACATTCTTCTAAGCAGCATGTGAGACCTTCTGCAAAATAGACCTCTTATAGCCCATAAAGCATGTTTAGGAAAATGTGAAAGAAGGAAAATTATTCCACAGAAATTATCAGATCATAGTGCAATGAAACTAGAGATCAGTAGCAAAAGACACTGAAGAGAGCAGGCAGATGCAGAGGCAGGATCCTCGATGGCCCACCCGGGGGTGACCGCTGCACATTCACCCACCAGGTCTCTCCTCTGCCCAACTGCATTTTTCCCATTTTCACTTAGAGGGAAAGAAAGAGAGAACAGACATCGACCCTGGTTTTGAGTCGCAGACTGAAGAACTTGGAGGGCATTTCTTTGATGCTTATCATAATGCTCAGCTCTGCCACCCACACTCTGCCTGCTCAGTGCCAATGTAAACATTACAGGAAAGAAGTTTCCTTGTGAAAGCGCAGGGTAACAAGAGAAGAACAAGGTGAGCCTCAATGTGGGAGGAGAAGAAGAAGGGCTGGGAGGGTGGGGAATGGATTCTATTTAAGAGAGGAAAAAAGCCACAGTGAGTGGCTTCTTGGTTTTGAGTCCAGGGTAAACTGAACATCTGTTGCCTGAGTCAGGAGTTAGAAGATCCCACAGCCCCTCTGCAAAGGGGAGTTATGGCCCTGGGTGTACTAAGCGCAGGCCTTTGGTTGGGGCAGTGAAAGAGGTGAAGGAAAGAATAAAGGTGTTTAGACAGCAGTTGAGGTGATTGCCTTTGATTGAAGGGGCCAGGACCCTACAACCTGCATGTGGACCGAGGGGTGCCCTCAGGTGGAAGCCTCAGTTCAGTCCCCCTCACCTCCTGCAGTGTGAGTTGGGTTAACTCCAGACCTGGACAGATCTGTTCTTTGTTGCCTTATGGAAGAGCGAGTTTTTAGCTGTATCTGACCCAGGGATAGGATACTTTCACTGAAGGTTTTTTAGTGGAGATTTTGAATGTACCCCTGAAACCTTTTTATTTCTGATTAGACGAAACAGGAGTCTCATATCTTTGGTGTTTTTCTATAGGGAAACAGTCATTTCCCAGGGACTTAGAGAACTTTGATCCCTGTCTGAAAAGGGAGATTAAACCTGCAGTGGTTGGCAGAGTAAGAGAGAGGATATTCTGCAACAGGAGGACAAAATGTTGAATAAGAAAAGCTTTCAGCTGAACTTAAAACAACTCACTCCATTGGTTAGCAGCTCACACAGCTTGTGCCTGGGCAGGCTGCCAGGAGGTCCCCATGCACGAGGGAGACACAGGCTGGCTCACAAGAGAATTCCTGACTTTCACCACAGAAACATAGCTCTGGGACAAATCAGTAAGAGACGTAGACGGATTTTAATATACAGAGTTAAAGCAGCTTGCACACAGCAAACAGTAGGTGGCCTTAGAGGGGAGAAGTTGGGCTCTGGTTTTGGGGATATGCATGTTGTGTTGAAGAGATCCTTAAGGGGAATAGTCTAGAACATTTCACCCAATAACATTTTTGAGATCTTTCAAATGTTTCATCATAAGATGAGGTGATGAAAATGTACCTTATAAACTAATTAATTTATTGATTTATGGTAGTTTTAGGTGATTTGAGTGTGAAGAGGAAGAAGATAGACCAAGAGGCCTAGAGAGGGTCAAAGCGTCTATGTAGGAGACACAGGCCTACAAAGCAATTTCTAGACACCATTGGGAAGCATGATTACTTCCTGAAGTTGCAGATAGCCTAAAAATATAGCTTTAAAATTAAAAATGTTCTGTGTCTTCTGCTTATCTTGAGTTTTTCTTTCCTAACTCAATTTAAGCGAATCTCAAATTTTGTTGTAGTTATCTTTGGCCTGGTAATTCACATCAAAAAAACAAATATAAAGACAAATATCTGGGTACAATAGATATGACCTATAATTTACTGTACAAAATGATAAAGTATTTTTTATATAAAGGAAATTGAACAGATGGGCAAATATTTCATTTGTTTGCTATTTTTGTCCTTGGCCATAAATTGAGGGAAAAAAAATGTACAGCTCAGAGGCAAACTGGATTTTAGACAGAAATATGTGTCTAACTGTCTGCTCCAGTTAGACTTGAAAAGCAGCTAGCATATGTTATTACTTTATAATTATAAATTTACCAAATGCAATCAATTTTTGTTGGTTTTTTAAAAAAAACTCTTTAAAAATCATGAAAAGATTATATGGTGTTTTTATTTTTAATTCTATCAATGGATATTAAAAACTGCCTCAGAAATCCAGCTTTTAAAAATATGTATTCTTTCACCTCATTGCATTAAATGAAAAAAACAATTATACAGTGTATCTGACTAAATGCGTACCTCCCCAGCGTGGCAGGGAACATGCTTCCCTTATCCTTAATACTGACAACAAAGATGTAAAGGAAGAAAAAAATTTAAAAAGCATTGGAATTTCAACAGAAAACAATATTGACTCATGTTTGAAGTCTTAGCACACTAAGTTTATGCGTCCCTACTGGAAAGCTTGTCTCATAAGCTAAACACCTGTCCTGTATGCTGAGCTGGCCCTGCTCCTGGGGTGCACTGAGCCCAAAACAGAGACCAGGCATAGTGGCACCTGCCTGTGTAATCCTCATGCTGGCGAGGCTGAAATAGGAGGATCGCTACTAGTGTGAGCTGCGTAGTGAAACCCTGCACCAAATACATAAAATTTAAAAAAGGAAAGAAAGGAAAAAGGAAAGCTTGCTTGTAACAGACTTCTAGGCTAGTTCTGCTAGAAGCAATGACTTTAGTTTGTGTCTGCAGATGTCCAGTGAGTAAGCAAAAGAAGGAGAAAAGCTTGGTGTTTCTGGCTGACTGCTGCAACTGATACAGGGAAAAGAATAGAACTGCCAGCCTGCTGGAGGTCAGGTGTGCCGAGCGTGAGCTCCCCAGAACTGAAGACTGAATTGTAAGGAATAAGGAAAATTAAGACTGGGAAAATTCCATTCAGAAAAAATAGCTTCTGAGAGACAGGCGGAGACCCCAAAGCAGATTACCATGGACCCCTCTTCCCAGAGGAGGCTGCAGAGAGCAAATCATGAGGTAGGCACAGACCCTAGGTGGGTACACCGTGGGTCAGAACAATGATGGGCCGGTAAGGCTGCAGGTGTGGCCACGGAGGCGATGTTGACCCCAAGGGCAGGATGGTCATGTGGCGAGCACATGCAGACAGCACAAGGGCCTTTTCAGGAGAGGGTGGAGCTGGAGGTCCTCACGAGTGACTGAGGTTTATCCAGACTTTAGCAGACCAGGTGACACCAATTATACTGCTCACTCTGTGGGGTGGCATGGAAGCCGGGCCATCCTATCTTCACCTGGAGTCCTGGCCGTCAACAGATGTGCCTGTAGCCACCGTGGCAGTGTGTTCTCCTCATTTGCACTGAGTTCCTTGAGGGCCCAGCCCCGTCTCGCAGCCTGTATTTCCACCTCACTTAGCTGTCTACAGTACAGCTACCTCCATCACCATCTTACTCATCTGATGAGATCCTGCTCAGCTCTGCGTATGTGTTTCATGATCTAAGGAGGGTCCACTCAAGGGCAGTGATCCAAAGTTACTCACCACAAAATGCACTTAGTTCCCTCCTTGCACTTCAGATGCCTCCTTTGCCACCTTAATTTTTTGGGAGAGATTCCTGCTTAAAGCTGCACCTGCACATGCTAACCATTTAAGGATTGTGTTTTCAAGACTGATTATACAAATGTGATTGGCCCTGTGTCTGCCTAGTTCTCTCTCCCTGTGTCAAAGCTAAAGACACTCTGAATAATTGAGACACCTTCAAGATTTATAGGAACGTCATAATCGCTACATTAGCAACTACAATCGGTTTCATTTTATTTTGTCTTGTGTTTTGAGTCAAGGGCTCACCATGTAGACCCGAGTGGCCTAGAGCCATCTTATGTAGACCAGGCTGGCCTCTAACTCACCACAATGCTCCTGCCTCAGGCTTCGAGTGCTGGAACTATAGGCACACGCACCTTTGTTGTCTCTGGGAAGAACCTTCTTTCCGCAGATCCTGGCATTGCATATGAAGTGAAAGTGTTGGCTTTCGGTAAGTCCATGTGTTGTGGAGATCTCTGTTAAAGGTCACCATTTGTCTCCTCAGCCTCTAGTCTTTAACCGAGGATAACTTCGTGAGTAAATGCACGGGCAGGGGAGGTAATGCTGTGGGGCTCGGTATCAGTTCCTTCCTCTGAGTCACTTAATTGAGCTTTACTTTTCTTCTTTTACACATTCTGTCCAGTTTTCTTGGTCTCTTGAGAAAAAAATGATCTTAATATCTAGTTATCTTTCTTCTCGGATTAAATTCTGCCAGCACTTTAATATTACTTCTGATCATACTGATAATCCCACCATGAAGTTATGAAATTTTTCATATTGGATATAAAACCCTCCAGAGATTCATTTTTATTTTAAAGTAAATGTATTAAACTGGTACATACAATATGAAGATTCTATGTACTTTTGATGTATTGATAATGGTGCAAACTTTTGAGCTATTTTCTTCTGATATTTGGGGAATTTCTGTAAACAAGGTGACATTTCATTTTGGTTTTGATTTCCATTGCCCTAATGAATAAATATTTTAATATTTTCTTTGCTCAACCATTTCTTCATTGTCCATTTGCATGTTACCTTTTTCTGTTTTCTGGGTGGCCCCCTTTGTGCATACCTTCCCCCTGATCCTCCTGTCTTCAGATGACTGCGGTTAGGATCCTAGCACGACCCAGCCGTGTGCATAGACACCTGTGTCTCCACTGCAGATCACTCCTTGAATGGCTGCTTCACCTTCTAATAGGCTCAAGGCACTGCCACCTCAGTAGCTCACAGATACCTCATCCTTAAAGTATGCAAATGAAGCCCGTGATGTGCTTCTTGCGTGCATTCCTGACCGCTTTACTCTGTAGCTTACTAAAAGCCTGTGGTCTTGCCTTGTTTATCCTTCCACCCACCCAGAAATTCTCCCCATATGCTCACATAAACGTCAGTGTGGTCTATTACATTTGCCCAAATGTCCTTCTTTTTTTTTTTTTTTCCGCGGGACCAGGAACTCATGACCTTGCACTTGCCAGGCAGGCACTTGTGCCACAGAGCTATCGCCCTAGCCCCTCAAACGTCTTTCAACTACACATTTTTTCCTGCCTCCATCTCACGTGGGCCATAGTGTATTGTCAATATGATGAAAAAACATTAAAACAGGACTTTTAATTCCATTGGTCTATTCCCTCAATCTCTTTACTATTATTTTCAAAGTTAAAGTCTTACAATTAAAAAAATTACAAATTGTCCTATTTAAAACTCTCTCTCTCTCTCTCTCTATATATATATATATATATATATATATATATATATATATATATATTCCTAGTGATAATAACTTTTTTTTTTCTTTTTGGCCAGCTCAGCCTGCCCTGGGGGCAGGGCTGGCACAGCATGTGGTGCCAGGGATTTAATCTTGGTCCCTGTGCTTTGCCTAAGCTTGCCTAAACAGGTGCTTTAGACCACTGAGCTGTCTCACTTGGCCCTAGCTGCAGTATCTTAAAAAGCCATATTTGTCAGGCATGAACAAAGCAATACAATCCACAACTTCTTCTCAGTCACTTCAGCTTATGTGGATTTCTGTCCTTCTTCAGTATCCTGTGGTGTTTTCCACAGAAGGTCGCTTTCCTTTCACAAGGAAAGAATACTTTATTCAGGGCCAGCCTTATAAGGGTGGAGAGAGCGTATCCCACACACCAGCCCCAAGCAGTCTCCTGAATGTGAATGCGCATCATAGCAGTGCATTTTGGGAAAGACGTAAGGCAAGGCGGTAGGCATCGCTGGAGCTGCTTCAACCCAGTCATCTCCTCACCTTGACTGTGACCTTGACTGTGGAAACACGAAGACATTTTGGACTTGTGGTGCCCTCATCTGGCCATTCTGTCCTCTTCCTAAGGTTGCAGGAGGAGGAGCACTGGGCTGTGCCTGAGTCCTGAGGAGGGGTGGAGAAGAAGGCATTTCCTCTAAAGTCAAAAAAATCTAAGTTGTGAAATTCCACTTGGCCAAGCTGCTTGCACCAGCAGTCAGTTCTTTCCACTGCTATATCCCTAGGCATTCAAGAGAGCACTCTTAAAACAGAATTGGAAAGGGATGCCACATTGGGTTACATGTGTGTATTCAATCTGCTATGTATTTTTTTTCTGGACTTATGGATTTGTAATACTGCCTTATTATAAGTTTCTTCTTTTTGATATTTCACCTATCAAACAGAGGAAACTGGTAGTTGAGGAAAAAGCTGGGGAAAGAAAAAAGGACCAAGACCCACCAGACAGAACCAGACCCGCCAAGTGAGACTTCCAGCCCACCGCCAGTGCAGCCTATCAGCAGCAGGCAGCATCAGGCCCTCCAGGGCCAGGCCTGTCAGGTGAGGGTCCTCAGGCCCACCACCAGCACAGCCTAACATCATCAGGCAGCGCCAGGCCTGCTAGCGCCAGGCCCACCACGTAAGATCTTCTCTGGCTTGCCACCAGTGCAGCCTATCACCCAGTGCCAGACCCATCAGGTGAGTGAGACTCCCCTCCCCTGGCCTACAAGCAGTTCAGCAGTTCCACAAGCCCAGTCTGAAGGAACAACCCATGGGCATGCAGTCCTACACCAAACATCACAGCTACTCAGAATGATACAGACAAGGAGCAAAATGCAATCTCAGGTCCCGAGCCCACCTGAAACAAATACAGGAGTCACTACCATACAAGAAATTAGGAATCATGCAGCTGAAAGCTCTGAATTTGTAGCATCTGAAGTAAACAAACAAATGCAGAAATGTATAGAGGATTGAAGGTAAGCTCTGAAGTTGAAAAAGAAATCTTTGAAATACTAGTGACTGAAGTTAAGAAACAGCTGCAGAAAAGTAGAGAGGGAATGAGATCAGAAATAATTTCTGAACTTGAAAAAGTCATTTCTAAATTAATAGCAACTAAAGTAGAACAACTACAGAAAGGTACAGAGGAAATGAGAACAGAAATAACCTCTGAAATAGAAAAAGAAAGGATAATCATAATGAAAGTCTTAAGTAATATTAAAGAAGACATTGATAAAAAATTAGAGGAGAATAGAAAAAGGATGGATACCATGACTGAGCAATATAAGAAAGAATGAGATCGCATGAAACAGTGTCAAAGAGATATACAAGAAAATAAAATCTCAGTCACAACCTGGCAAAACCATATGAACGAAAGTGAAGATAGAATCTCGGATCTTGAAGACACA
>PVKN010012071.1:0-20924 GCA_004027915.1 Capromys pilorides
CATTCATGCAACAATACTAAACATTGCCTTCTACAACAAAGGCAACCCATTTCCACCATCTTCCTTACCAAAATACTCTACTGAAATCACTGTATCCTGAGAAGTTCAGATATTTTAAAAACTTTTTAAGAAACACATCAAAATTTATATCTTTGTTTCATTTTTAAAATTAACTAGAAAATAGTAAAATTAAGTTTCACTAAGTAATCAACAATAGTGTTTTAATTCTAGTTTATACAAATTCTATGTACATAAAGATCTAATTACATTAAAATAATCAAAGGAAGTAGAAAATATTAAGTACAAAAAGGCACTGTAAACTTGATAGCCAATTGCCAAATTGTCACTTTCTTATCCTACTAGTTTTTCAAATTGTTTATGTGTTTTCACGGAGCTTTGTATTTTCTCCCATATCTTTTCTTTGGCAAGTGACCCAATAATAAGATTGAACCACAGGAAATTGCAGACACCTAAGAACATCACTCAGGGTTAAAGTAGAGAAAGAGACCAATAATAGATAAAAATGAAAAGACTTGTTGCCAGGAGTGGGCATATGTGATGGTAGAGGCTGTGCAGTGAAGTCTGGAATCACAGAGCAGGCAGCTGACCAGGGCAGGCGGGGGCTGTTGGCATGGCAGAAGCTGCTATATTGGTATATTTTCTTCATTAGTGAATCCCCAGCCCTGTTCTAAAGGCCTTTCTGCAGGTTTAATGAGGACCACCCACACTGTCCAGTACAACCTTCTTCCCTTCAAGTCAGAAGATCAAAGATTTTAGTCCGCAAATATCTTCACAAGGCCCACATTAGAGTTTGATGGGATAATTTGGGGCTGTATCTCAGTCAGTCTACCTCATAAAAGGACCAGTCAGCCCTTAGACCTTTTTAGGCTACCAGAAAAGCAGACTTAATGTTCAAACAAATTATTAGTTTGAACTAATAATTAAATAGAAGTCTCAGAGCCTTTCTATGGGTATGTAAATTACCTATTTTAAAACTTTGCACTGAAATTATCTTGGACTCATCGGTGGGAATTCATTTCACACTTCTGTAGACTTTTGCATGGCTCCTGACCAATACTAGATATTTTATCATTATCAATAATGTCATTATTATTCCAATGAAAACCTTTCAATTATCTGAAGCCTTGGCTTCTTGTTTTCTGAATAAGAGAGCTGATGAATGGCATGTGCACATAGTTGGGAAATATGTCAGAAAGGGTATACTGGAGTCACCAGTGGGCAAATAGGTGCTCCTGGAGACCATGATGTTAAGTGAAGTAAATCAGACACATGAGCTTAAATATTACATGGATTCAATGCTATGAGAGGGCCCAAGTATAACTAAAGAGCAAAATACAATGTGTCATAGGAAAAATGCAGAACAATCTTTTGCAAAAGATAAAGGAACCAAGAGATGGAAGCAATGGAGAGAAACTGTGAGGGGAAGGGATTAACAAAAAAGAAGTAACACGTGTTATCAAAATATATCAAATCCTTGCCTTAACCATCTTATTTATACAAATGCCTCTACAATATTTCCTGACTATTCATTCTTCCTCTTCATTGTTTAATCCTTAAGGTCTCCCTTTCCATTTAACTGTGTTATACCTTTTAAGTTTTGTTTCTTTTTTTGAATTAGTACACTAGGGAGACAATACAATATTTACACATTTGTATGTGGTTTACCAGGCAATAGTCCTAAGAATTGGCATTGAGTTTTTAAACTGGCAGTTAAATAGTAGAATTTTCGCCCTGACTAACTATATGCTGATATCTGTGAACTGAGCAACTACGTTGTGGACAACAATGTGTAATACTAAAGCCATGCTTAAAATACTTGTCATTTTGGTCCTCTAAATGTGTACTGCTTCTAATGTCAAATCAACTATTGCTATACTCTCTTTAAAGTAAATACATATAAGGTAATAAAAGTAAATGAGGGACAAGAAAAATGAAATTGTACTGCTACAATGTTGAATATGGTTTGATTTCTAAATATCTGTGTAAAATATATCAGCTCCTCATAAGAAATGCAATCATTATGAAATGCAATGCAAATGTACACTAATAAAATATGGATACTAAAAAGATGGGTGGAGATAGGTTTATGTTCATTAATTGAACTTTAGGGAAAACTTCATGGTATGGTGCATGGCTAATACTATTTTTTGAAAACTGCAAATGAATTCTGAAGCTTATCTCTGTCCCCTGAATGTGAATGACTTAGCAACTGTCACATAACCATCACCTTCAAGGATTTTTAGATTTCTCACCAACTGTAGAAGTGTTCATCTATACATTACAATGTTATTATATGGGTTAAATGATATCTCAGTCCTGATTTTCCCTAAAAACAGTATTTGAAAAATAGCTATATATGTGGGTAGATTATTTTCAGGAGTGACCATAAAGAATAAGATAAGGGAAGGGATATTCTAGGTAAAGGTAAATGAGCATGACTGTGCCTTTTGCTAGGGAAACAATGACTATGTCCCATTAGAGATCTTGCTGGGTTCCTCTCAGAATTTTATGCTTCAAGGAGGCTGCTTCATACCTCTAACTGGGAAGGGACTATTTAGTACAAATGCACAATAAGTATAAGTAAAAATGTTCAATATCTTCAGCTAACAAAGAAATGGAAATTAAAGCTACACTGAGAATCTATCTCTCCCCCATCAGAGTTGCAGTCATCAAAAATGCAAAAAAAAAAAAAAATATATGCCATGACCAGGTAGGATTCATCTCAGGGATGCAAGGATGGTTCAATATACACAAATCTTTAAACAAAATGCATTATATCCATACAGCTCAAACCAAAATTCACATGATTGTTTCAATTGATGGAGAAAAGGACTTTGACAAAGTCCAAAACTCATTCATGTTCAAAGTCCTACAGAAAATAGGCATAGAGAGCCTCTACCTCAACCTGATAAAAGCCATCTATGATAATCCAACACCTAACATAATTCTAAATGGGGAAAAACTGAAATCTTTTACTCTCAAAACTAGTACAAGACAAGGATGTCCTCTATCACCACTCCTATTCAATATAGTTCTGGAATCATTAGCTACAGCCACTAGACAAGAAAGAGAAATAAAAGGAATAAGAATAGGTAAAGAAAAAGTAAAATTATCACTATTTGCAGATGACATGATAATCTACTTGGAAGACCCGAAGAACTCCAACAGAAAACTACTAGAATTAATAAACAAATTCAATAGCATAGCGGTTTACAAAGTCAACACACAAAAGTCAATAGCATTCCTCTACACAGATAGCAAGCACACTGAGTAAGAAATTAGAGAAACAATACCTTTTACAATAGCACCAAAGCAAATGAAATTCTTAGGAATTAACCTAACTAAGGAAGTAAAAGCCCTTTTCAATGAAAACTGCAGGAATCTGAAAAAAGACAGCGTAGATGATTTCAAAAATGGAAAGATATTCCCTGCTCCTGGATATGAAGAATCAACATTCTGAAGGTGTCCATACTCATAAATTGTTATACAGATTTAATACAATTCCTTATAAAATACCATCAACATACCTCACAGACCTGGAGAAATCATTCCTAAAATTTATTTGGTACCAAAAAAGATCCAGAATTGCAAAGACAATTCTGGGCAACAAAGATAAGGCAGGAGGCATTACAATTCCTGATCTAAAGTTATACTATAAAACTACAGTAATGAAATCTGCATGGTATTGGCAAAAAATAGACCTGAGGAGCAATGGAATTGATTAGAAGATGCAGAAGTAAATAAAAACACACTCATCCAACTTATCTTTGACAAAGGGGCCAAACATGCTTACTGGAAGAAAGATAGCCTCTTTAACAAATGGTGCTGGAAAAACTGGCTCTCTGCCTGTCAAAAACTAAAACTTGAACCAGATATATCACCATGCACTAAACTAAAATCAAAATGGATTAAAGATCTAAATATTAAAAGAGAAACATTAAATCTCTTGGAAGAGAAATTGTGAGAAAATTTTGAAGACATCGGGGTAGGCAAAAAGTTCATGGACAAAAATCAAAATGCACGTTTAACCCTTGAAAGCATCAATAAATAGGACTTCCTTCAGCTAAGAATTTTTTTCGTGTCAAAAGAAATTATCGACAGAGCGAAAAGACAACCTACCAATTTTGAGAAGATTTTAACTAAGAAATATTCAGAGAAAGGTCTTCTATCTAGAACGTATAAAGAACTAAAAACCATTAAGTTCCAAAAATTCCAAGATCCAATCCAGAAATGGGTATCTGAGATGAACACAAACTTCTCAGCGAAAGAAATTCAGCAAGCCTACAAGTACATGAAGAAGTGCTCCACATCACTAGCGTGCTGTGAAATGCATATTAAAACCGCATTTACATACCATCTCACCTCAGAAAGAATGGCTATCATAAAAAAATCAAACAACAACAAATGTTGGAGAGGCTGTGGGGAAAAAGCAACCCTTCTCCACTGCTGGTGGGAATGGAAACTGGTGCAACCATTCTGGAAAGCAGTGTGAAGGCTCCTTAATAAACTAGAATTGGAAATCCCATTCAATCCAGCTGTCCCCCTACTGGGAATTTTCCCAGGAGAACTAAAAACATCATACCATAGCAATATCTGTGCACCTATGTTTATATCAGTCCAATTTGTAATAGTCAAATGTTGGAAACAACCAAAATGCCCATCATTTGAAGAATGGTTGAAAAAGATGCGGTATTTTTATACAATGGAATATTTCTCAGCTATAAAAAATGATATACTAGAAGTCTTCATATATAAATGTATGCATATTGAACATATACTCATAAGTGAAATAAACCAGACCTACATGTGTAAATATCGTATAGTCTCCTTAGTGTAAGAAATCTAAAGAAGAAATAGTGGAAAGGCATAACACAGCTGAATGGAAATCACAGTCTTACGGATTAAACAACGAAGTGACTGGAATCAGAAAAGAGAGGAAACATAGCAGGAGCAAAACCATACACTTATATACACAAGATGACTTTGATATTGGTCCTAGGAACCTTCAAAAGGTTTTTCTCATTGATGATAGCAGTGTGAAACATTGGAACTATGTTTGGAATGAGTTTTGTTGTGGTCTTTTAGATGTGTACTGCTTCTAATATAAACTCAGTTACTGCTATACTCTCTTTCAAGTAAATGGTTGGTTAACAAAAAAGGGTATTAAGTGAGAGTAAGAGACTAGGCAAAATGCCACACGCTTGACAGGCCACAATTTTGTACATCCTTGGATTTCTAAACGTCTGTGTAAAAATGTGTGAATGCTTTTATCAAATTCTAAAGAGATTTATTAGAATATCAATGATTGACAGAAAATACCAATTGCAAGATAAGTGTAAGATGTTTGATACTCGGAAAGACAATGATGTTAAGCTCAATTACCTATGTTATACAGTAATAGTAACATGAAGATTCTCTGCTGGAGGGTTGAGAATGGAAGTTAACAAACCAAAAATTGGAGAAAAAGAAGGGCTACAAGGATAGCCAACATTTTGGCCCTAGCCCTTCCAGGTCAGTGAGGACTCAGGACATAAGAGAACCTGTGCTGTAACATCCTATAACTCAGTGGCTTCCCAAATTCTCTGTTCAAGAAGATTAAGGGACCTCAGAGGAAAGGGATAAATAAAGTATAGTGTGTCTAAGGAGAGTCACCTAGAGAAAAAACATTCAGGCTTTCACAGAGAGCAAACTGGTTCAACCAGTGGCCATGACTCATCCCGATGTCCTTACTGGCAACAGTTCTACAAAGCACTGTACATGGTTCCAAAGTTAATCGTGAGGGGATTTGACCCTGAAGGATACAAAAGATGAATGTTCTGTTGTACAGGTCTGGCCTAAACTTGCCCTTGATCACCCAGCAGGAATGCTTAATTATGATGCATAAAATGCAAAGCTAGATTAGTATGATGAGCTGTAAGAGGCTTATACCACCAGCCTCCAACATTGCCAGTTTCACTGGTAACCCACTGCAATTATGGAGCATTGGACTATGTATACAACTACTCCCTCTTTGTACAAAGAGAAGATTTTTTTTCTTTTTTTCCTCCCCTACTAATATGGCTTAGAAAATTTATCATGTCTACAACCTGTGCTCTGTATAACTACTATGAGGACCACAATATTCAATGTATCAATTATTATGAGTACACTACTAATGTGTTTTGAAACTATCATACTGTTATTTCTTATTTAAAAATAAAAAATTAAAAAAACAGCATCACTACAATTGTATAAATAAACAGTAAACCAATCTGAAAAAATAAATACAACTACTAAGACAGGCACTTAGACTGCTGAGCTGTCTTTCCAGCCCCTCAGTGCTGTTTTCATCTGATTTTTGAATGGCAAGGAACACTGAACAGATTTTTTTTTCCCCATGTATTTATCAGCTGATTATACTGCTTCATCTAAAAGGATCTATTCATGTCAGATGTCTCTTTTTGGATTAAAACTTTAATTTTGGAGGGTCTATTTCTTTGAAGTTTCATATATTCTGCTTATTAGCTCTCTGTCCAAAGAGTGGCAAACAAAATTTGCAATTATATATTCACAGAATTAATTAGATAGTGGTCCTCAGTATTTCCAACAGGCTTTTGACACTGAGAATAGCAATGTGTAATACTAAAACCATGCTTGAAATGCCTGTCATTCTGGTCTTTTAGATGTGTGTGGCTTCTAATATCATATCAATTATTGCTATACTGTCTCTCTTTCTCTCTCTCAAGTAAATGTTTGTTTAAAAAAAGTTAATAAAAGTGAATTTCTTGTCTAGATTGCTCTCTGTGAAAGCCTGAGAGAACGTTTTCTCTCTAGGTGACTCTCATTAGGCACACTATACATTGTCAATCTCTTTCCTTTATGGTCCCATAATAATCTTCAACGGAAAATTTGGGACACCACTGATTTATAGAGATGTTACAGCACAGGTTCTCTTATTTCCTGAGTCCTCATTGACCTTGAAGGACTAGGGCTAAAATATTGGCAATTCTTATAGCCCTTATTTTTCTCAACTTTTTGGTCTATAAAGTTATATTCTTAACCCCCCAGGACAGAAACTTAGTGATATCATTACTCTATAACAGAGGTACTTGAGCTTAACACTACATCTCTATAAACTAATACATTATTGAGAAATTTTAAATATGCAATGCCATATATATTGTTTTGTAATCCATTTCTCTTAACAGAATGTAACGGACACACTTTTACCTAAAAAAAAAAATCCATGTTAAAATCACAATTTCTTAAATTTTTGTTAGCCACTCTTTGGACAAGGAAAGGGACTATTAACCTCTTTCAACTTCTAGGTTTCTGGGAGTTGAAATGATGGAAGGGATCTCTGAGGTATTTCACATGGAGACCCTAGGAAAGAAAGTAAGACATTGTGTCATATGTTATGCTTGGTCTGAGGTGTACACAGGTGGTTGTACCTGTATGCAGCTCTTTTTTGCATTGAAAGGTCAAGTAAATTATGAGAAAAAAAGGAGCAAGCAAGCCAAAACTGGTGAGAGTCACCCGCAGTAGCTGATGCAATACATTCAAAGAGGTAGATAACAGAAGCATTATATAGATGGTAGAAAGAAAGGCGATAAAGAAGATATTGGCTGACAAAATATGTACAAAACACTGTACATGGTTTCAGGGTAAATTCTGTGGGGAATTGACTGACCTTGTCAGATTCAAAAGTTACAGTTTTTGTTATATAGGTCTTGCTTTAACTTGGTTTTAACCATCCAGCAGAAAAGTCTAACCAGGAGAAATGAAAGGTAAAGCCATGTTAATTTGCTAAGCTGTAAAAGACTCAAGTCAACAGCTTCTGACATTGCCAGTTCTTCTAATAACCCACTACTATTATGAGCTATTGGACTATATATATAGCTACTTTTTCTTAGTTCAATTAAGAAAAAAGATTTGAACCAATATTGTTTAGAAAAGATAGCATTTCTGCATCCTTTACTCTGAACAACTACTATGAAAACAACAATATGCAATGGATTAATTATTGTAACTGTTCCAGTAACTTGTTTTGAAACTGTCTGATTGCTATTTCTCATTAAAATTAATAAAAAAATTTTAAAAGGCAAGAAAAATATCAGAGTGATAGACACAAGAATAAATAGTCTTTGGGTAGCTATTTTTTTTGTTTTTGTTTGTAAAGATTACTTCAAAGCCATAAATATCCTTCTTACAATGTTTTGCTCAAAAGTGGATCAAGTTCTCCAGATTAATGTGATCAGCTGGATATAAAATCAAATGGCATTTTACTTCCTGTTGCCATATGGATGCATAAGGATGCAATCTAAAATTCATATTGTGGCAATTTTGTCATACTTTTAGCTGTTCATCTGTTGGACATTAGCTTCCAGAATGATGATGACCAGTTGCCTGGTGACCTGTGCCTTTAAAAGGTGGGGCTACTGGGAGGGTACTTAGATCATGCCTTCAGGTGTCCATCTCAGAAAGGATTAATGCTATTCTAGGATGGTAGATTAGTACTGGCAAAGCAGGATGCTATAAGAGCAACACGCCTGGCCTCTGAATCTCGCTCACTTCTGCCGACTTTGTGATTGCTGTCTTTTACTTCTGCTTCCACTTGGAGGCCACGCATCAGGTCTTGAGGAAGGCAGGTGGTACCAACCAGAGTCAAGTAGATGCTGGTTACAGAATTGTGTTAAATAACTGCTTTCTTCTTTGTAATCAGCCTCAAATATTTCCTTACGGCAAAAGAAAATGAACCTAAAATACTCATTTTTCAGTGTAAAATAATTCTTAGTAATTTTCATGTTTTAAATGTATAGTTACCTCCATTTTTCGAAATGCCATTAAAGATTTCACATTTATCTTTGTACTACACGATGCAAATATTATAGGAGGGAAAAAGAATGGCTTAGATTTGTGCCTCTGCTACTCATATTGGGCAATATTGGTCCCAATGTTGGTCAAATACTGTGGCTTTTATAAACTTAGCTTCTTGATGTATTTTTAAAATGAGGATAATGTTGCCTGCTTTCTTTGATTGTGAAAAGGATTGAATTGTATCATTTGTTTAGTGCATGTAAATGTATTCTAATTTTTACTTTACTGTTTTGCCCCTTTTATAGTTTTACATATTATTTCAATTTCACTAAGATCACTTTAAGTAGTCATTTTTATACAACTTTTATGTTACTGCTTGCAATTTTGTTATTCAGGATTTTGTTAAGCAAACTCTTTATGTTTCCATTTATTTTTAGGAATTCTCTAAATCCAATGTCTGTTTGTATCATCGCTGATCTTTATCCAATTTGATAGCCATGAGCTTTTCTGCGGTGCTTCTATTTTACCAGCTTTGGTTCAGTGTGACTGCAGTTGCTTTCATTTTTAATTTCATTTACAATGAAATCATAAAACTGAATCTGCTAAATGACTTGCAGAAAACCCAACGCATTTTACATATAGAATTCCTATGCCCATTAACCTAAAAGTATGACAATAAGTGTAGTAGATTTCTAACAGGTGGTCAACTTAGTACACCCAGATGAATTGAACTAGCATGGTGCTGGGTGTGGGAAGCCCACCTGAGGGTTGTTGCCAGCAGCATAAAAGGCAGAGCGGGAGAAGCTGCTGAAATGCTGTTAGGGATGCTGCTTGGAGAAACTGTCAGAGCTGTTGAAAGCTGCTAGTTCTCTTTGGCTGTTCTGTTGGACAAACTTCTCATTCTGACTTTCCCAATGAATTGATTCCTGGCTTTGGAGGAGAAGTTGGTGCATTGCTTAACCTCATGAAGCTAGTCACATTGGCTTTCCTCGTCTCTGGAGGAGCTTGGGTCCTCACTGTTGCTTAGGATGGCTGTGCTACTGTTGGGGGAGTTCTCGGACTCACCTTGAGCATTGCTTCCTAGATCCAGTTCAGATCTCTTAGCCTGCTAGCACAGATCCTTCATCCCACTGGCATAGACTTCCTAGCCTCCACTACTGACTTTTAGGCCTTTCCCACACATATCTATGAGACTTTGTTGTGGGCTCTAGGCCTCCAGTTGAACTGGTGGGAGGCATTGTTATGAGCTCTAGGCCCTCCACTGGATTTTTTAATATTTAGTGTGTGGATAGATTTTCTGCACTTGTAGTGTGTGATTCTTGGGTGATTCACTATAAAATACTATTATAAAACCTATTCTGTACTATATTGTTCACCTTGAAAAATCCCCAAACCACGACAATAAGCAAGCAAAGGTTTTTATTATTTTTAAAATGAGGACCAACTGAGTCTCCAGACATTTCTACAAGTATAGGTGAGCCAAGTTATTTTATCTGCTTAAGTAAACAATATGCTGACTTGGAAGTGTGAACAAAAATAAATTATGAAGCAAATTTTGGGCCCAGGTTATGAGAGTCTGTCTTTTCCTGACCAGGGTAGCTACTTGCTATTCCATAAGGATGTGATAGAGGATTATGCATTGCTTTTTATGTCTCAGAATCTTTGAGGATCTAGCTGCATACTTGGCTTACATAAGTCAAGGTACCAGCTAATCTTGCTGAAAATGTCACCATGGGCAATGAGAAATACTGGTTTTCAACTTCAAAACCTTAAAACAGATGTTAGAAAATGTCAGCTCTATAAAGAATTAATTGCCAGCATAGAGGCTTTTTCTGCTGTACTTCAGTCAGTGTGTTTCCAGCATCAGTGAAGTTATGACATTGTTAGAGTAAATCTGCATTATTTATGGCAAAGGACACACTTGTATTTTTTATGTTTTTCTGCCACGCTCTGGGATAAATCAAGTCCTCTTATCCTCTGTCAATGGAAACCTTATTAGCTTTCAATCATCAATTCTCACTAAAGTAGCTAGGAAAAGAATGATGTGTGTGCTCCATAAAACAAAGAAGATTCTCCTCTTCTTTGAATTATTCATTTGTACTTTAAATCATCATGTTGCAGGGCAACTAGTGTGGACTAGCTGGGGATTGCTGAGCTCAGGCATTTACAGGACATCTCTAGCACTGAGGTGAGTAGAGTCTTACCAAGACATCATCATTTTCAGATTTCAATCGCTACTTTAAGACCAGGACCAATTAGTTACATGAGGAGGCACCAGACAAATATAATGGCCTGGAACTCTCATTTTCAGGAGGATGTGGCATGATTTTTCATTGTCCTACCCTTACAGCAGTCTCTTGTGAGTGTTGCCTTTCCTAATATTTGGCCAGTTTCTCTCCAGATGTGAACAGAGAGTAAGATAAAGGGAAAACACCCTCAGTGAAGAGAAAAACTGAGGCCATGAGTCAAAGGGTCCCAATCATAGCAATACCATTCAGTAGTATTAAAAATTTTGATTTTTAAGTCTATAGGGTGCCACTATCCTTCAGGAAGAGTTCCACTGCTATCTGTATATGAAGAAGCTAAAGCTTATGAAGCTTCAGAAATTTTTCCAAAGCTCGTTGTGTCCTTTAATGTGCAGAAGTTTCTTAATCTCATATGATCCCATTTTTTTCTTGATATTGTTTTTTGTGCAATTGGGACCCCATGAAGAAAGACCATGCCTATATTTATGTCTTCAGGCTTTGTTTTGTCTTACAATGGATTCAATGTTTCTATTCTAGCATTTAGATCTTTGATCCATTTTGATTTTGTGTAAAATCAATGCCCCTTGAGACTATGTGAAGTGAAATAAATCAGACATGCAAACTTAAACACCACATACTTTCTTTTATGTGAGACTCCCAAAATGTAAATAAATTGAAGAGTGAATGAAAGATACTTCATAGGAAACGAGATAGATCTTTGTAAAAGAATGGAAACCAAAGGATGGAAGGAGAAAGGGAAGAAAGGGTCCCCAAAATGAATGGAGATCTGTTGGGTGCAACTACCAACTCCTTGTGAAGAATGTAATCATCATGTATTAAGAATATAATAATAACAAAAATTTAAAAAAATTAAAAGCTGCTCTAGTGTAGTGCTATTTGTCATTCAAGTCTAATGCTATGCTTTTGTCCTTTATTATTAAAAAAATAAAAACAACTTTTCTCAACTATCCCGTGAACCTAGTGAACATTTTGGTTTCTTTCATGCACTTAATTGAACCTTCATAATCTGCCTTTTCTGCTTTAGATAGCTTGGAAAACATTATCCCTTGTTAGAAACATTCTCACTGCCCACAGTTGAGGCTAACTTCTGAATTTAGGGGCAGCCTCAGAATGCCAAGCTGCACTGCAGAGTGACACTCATTTCTTCATGCTCCTCGTGAGATTTTCAACTATCTAGAGGTGAAACACTATCTTTTATGCTAAACTTCCAGGGATCAGTAAAGCTCTTGGCACATGGTAGATATCATAGAGACTAATGGTCATGCAATAGAAATTATCAACACTATGATAAAAATTTTCACTTGATGTAGGTTTCCTTCACTATTTGGGGAACTACATATAGTTCAGTATGAAATATGTATTTTTTCCTGTTTTTGGTTATAGGTATTTTGTTCTTTTAGTAGGATGAACATAAAGCTGAAATCTGAATGAAAGTAGTTATTTTACTGATTCATTTATAATAGGCATAATGACAGAAGAAATCTTCCTCTGCTTTCTCAATGCCTAGCTGAGGCTCTGATGCATCCCTATATTGGCCACTATATTTCCACCTTGTTCCTTTCTTTTTCCCTTCATGGAGGCTTATATGGCCATCATCTTCATACACAAACTTGGTGATTACTTGAGCTCACTTATTGAAATATGTGTTTTTCCCTTGGTAACTATGATTTACAGTAACTAGATAAAAGGGCAAGCAATGATCTTCATTTAGAGGATATATTGCTGATGTAATTTATTGATTTATCCTTGCTAATATCTAGGACCCACACTATTTTTTCCTTCCTGGAGGCTTCCATGGCCATGGTCTTCATATATAAACTTGGTGATCATTTATTGAGTTCATTACTTCAAATGAACTCAATAAAGTATACAGTGCTGAAGCTACCATATCTACTTCCATTCCTGGTGAGACAGCGAAATCTTGGCTGGGGCTTGATAAAACCTTGACATATTTACTTACAAAGATCACTAGGACAGAGATCCTCAGCAGAGTGTTGGCGTGTAAGAAATGTAAAATAGAAATAGCTTTTATATCTTTTTTCTTCCATTCATATGTTTTAATTTCCATTTTCATCATTCAGAATTATCTTCATTTTGTTTTACTTGTGCTGTGCTTAAGATTGAATCCAGAGTCTTTGCACTGAGCTATAGCCCTGGGACTATTTTATTTTATTTATTTTCAAGACAGGATCTGGCCAAATTGCTGAGCTGCCCAGATTGACTGTACATGAATTTACCAATCTGCCTCAGTTTCCTAGTGGCTATTGTTCTTGGTCTAGAAAATGTTCTTCTCTTATAAATTAGAGAAAAAATAATTTATCTACTTCATATGCCACTTATAATGAAGATGAAACAAGTTATGTAAGTATAAAATATAGATTGATTTAATGATTTGTTTATTTATGAATGGCATCTAAGTTTATTTTTCCTATTGACTGACAAAATTCCACCATGCAACCTTTTGCTTTTTATAATATTCAAGTCATGTTCAGCTTTTATATATGCAATTACCACCCTAAAATGTGAAGAACAACATCTGGAATGAGGGAAAGAGCCACAGTGAACAGAAATAGAAGCCCATTTGTTTCCAAGCTAGAAGATGTTAAAAGTACAACATTCATACCTGAGTGCGCAAATCAATGACTATTATATTCTCTTCAAAATTCTAGCAACCCTTACTAGGTGATTGGTGTGAATATATAATACCTCTGCTACAGGTTTTGGATGTTGTCATGACAGATAAATGATAGAACACCTAGGATCTAGGTCAGGGAAAACTCAGCTGTGGTAAGGCACTCTTAACAAGACTTTACTATATATGTTTAGGGTCCAGTAATAAGATACAGTGTCATATCATCCAATCATCATTTCTACTGCTGACAGAATAACTTCTGCCTTGGGAAACGCTTTGCTAGGAACCACTGCTATCCTCCTACTTAGGGACTAATGATTAAATAGGGCTTGTGATAGAGGTAACTATGATTTACAGTAACTAGAAAAAGTGTAAGAATGATATTCATTTAGAGGATACATTGCTGAAGTTTGGAGGCCGCTGGCTAGAAGATAAACTGCCTAGATGCTTGTCTAGTTTTATTAAAAAGTAGCTGTTGAACCCTGAAGGATGTCTTTCTTTCCTTTTGTGAAACTGCACTGGATTCTTTCATGATCAATGTTCTACTTGTGTCTCCAGAGCTAGCTGTTGTTTAATTATGTATTGCCTAAATATTATCTCAACAGCATAAATAATATATAAGCAATTGGTCTGGGCTATGTGTACAGACTGGGAACATAATATTGATCAGAGCTTCCTAGACATGACTGCACTTATGTGGTCTGCAGCTGGGGAAAACCACCAGTTTTATTACATACTTGATGAGTTCCAAGAAAGGAACAGGCTTCCTTCCCTTGATTTCTTTCTGAACTCCAGACTATGTGTACATAACACACACACACACACACACACACACACACACACACATAATCATGATGGTAAACAAAAATATGCTTATTGAGGAAACTTGGAAAATACAGGCAGTCATAGTGAAGACACTAACACTACCCATAAATTCATTATCCCAGCACAAATATTTTATAGGTGGCATTCAGAATTCACTCATTTACCAAATATCTTGTGAACATCTACTCTAGCCCAGCAGTCTTTCAAGTGATAAAAAGTTTTAGTGGCCCAAATAGCTGAGTAACCCTATTTTCTTGGGGCTTGGATGTTAGCAGGGGTGAGTAAATAATCAAATAAGTGAGCTTGGCAGTGTTAGGGTGCCAGCCAACTGGATATTTCCAGCCTACTCTGAGCCCCAAGAGAAGAGACTGAAAGAATGAACTCCTTTTTTTTTGTTATAGTTCATTGGGTTTAGGAGTAGAGAGTGGCTCTAGCAGGAGGAGAACCTAAGGTGTGGAGGGAGAAGGGCTGGGGATTTAGTCTTGTTGGGCTGTGAGTCACATAGACCCCGGTTCCTGTCCAATGGCAACAGCTGCAATTTCTCTCCTTGCGGTACTATCTGCCATCTTCTCTTTCCCTTCATTCCCAGAGATAATATCAGCTCACTCATTGTTGCTTATTCTGTGATGCCGTAAGACTCTGATGGTTTCCCTGGGCTCTGCTCACAGCCCTGTAAATGGGCTCAATCACTGTACTCTGTTCCAAGTATCTTTATACAGCACCTTGACAGATACGTTTAGTATGGCTACAAAGTTGTAAATGCTATGGAATAAAAATAAACAGAGCGATGAACCTGAAAACCTTTGTAAAGGACTTGCAATTTTAGTAAAATCTGAAAGAAACCTGGGAGCACACATACATATTTACAGACTACAGACTTAGATGGACTGAATAGTCTAGGTGCATACACACAAATACATTACTGGAATAGACTCAGGTTTTTGCACACTGTGTTGTGTGACTTTGTCATTTGGGAGCAGTCCCTTGTCATCCAGCATGCTTTTATTATTTGATTCCAGAGGCTATTTGCAACTTCATTTTAAGGCCATAACATACTTTATTTAATTGATCTCCTGCTTTTAGACAATTAGATTGGTTTTACAACTGCATTATTGTGAATGAACCCTGCTGAGAGTCCACATTTTCTGAAAGCATTTCAGTAATTTGTGGAGCCTCCTGGGTCACCTTTCTGGGATCCATATTTGATCCTTTTGTGAAGTAGAAGGATGGGCTCTGTTCTGGGGGCTTTTATTGTCAGCTTCTGTAACAGATTTATTATCGATGTGCACAAAGATGACTTTGTAAATGAGTGTGAAATATATAATTACCATATTGAACAGCAAGATGCAACATCTGGAATAAAGAAAACTATAACAAAGGGAGTAATATGGTCTTTGATGTTTTGTTCCAATCCAGAAGATAAGTCTAGTACACATAATGATGGGACCCTTTAACTGATTAACTCCTTGTCTCACTCACCCATAGGGACATTCTTCTTCAAACTCAATCAGGAAAAGCAGAATCCCTGGCAGTGCTGGATGACCTACTTGGATGGTTAATCTCCTCTCTTTGGATCAAGGAACATAAAGATTGCATTCATGAGCATGCAGATAATGTGACTGATTTTGAGGACATAGGGTTTAATTGCTGGCTATTTGGAGTCTTGTGTGGAAGACAAGAGTGGGGCATTGATTTACTGGCACGTGCCAGCCTTACAGTTCTTGACCAGTCTGACAGAGTATGTGCTGCTTAGAGCATCATATTCCTGCAAAAATACAGTTTTTCCATGACCCTGAATTTCTCTATTTTGTGGCTCACTTTTACTCTGTGTTGATCTATTTTAAAATACAAGGAATTAACAGCATTTTAATAAAGTAACATTTTCAATGGATATTGTGTAAATATCAGTTAAAATTAAAAATGAATACATTTTGCATCTTTTATAGTCATTCTTTCTCTTTCAATCTGTGTGTGTATGTGTGTGTGCATGCATGTGTGTGTGTGTGTGTGTGTGTGTGTGTGTGTTTATTATCATCCCTCTCACTAGCAATGTTATGCAGAAAGAGGCCTAAAAAGTTATTTAGAAGTCAGCCCAAAGTGAAAAAACAAACTTCAACTTGCTCTGGCTTTTTAAAAGTTCTGTTTTCTCTTGTCTTGTCTCATATCTCAATCACACCTCCTGAGACTCTAAGTGCCAGCATAAATACAAACACAAGTCACTAAGTTTCTCAGGCACTGACACAAAATGAATCAACAGTGGCAGCGCAGCACTGCTCAAATTGAAGGCACCTTCATTGTTAAGCCAAGTTTGGATCAGAAGTGTTTCTCTCCAAGGAGACTTGCTGTCTTTTTCTCACTGTGGAGTGGGTTGTAATGACAGCTCTGGGGTATGGAACACTGAAGAAGTTCATGTAATCAAAGAAATCCCATATTCTCATAAGTGATATCTTTGCAAACATTATTATTGCCTCTTTACAAAGGAAGAAGCTGTGCACAAAGGAATCCAAAACCACCCAACTGCTAAGCATTGAAGCTAAACCATAGATCTGAACCCAGAGAACACTCATGACGATGATCATGCATTTGTCCCACGTTGCATATTAGTGGCTCCAGGGAAAATTGGAGAGTTAAATCCATCTTGAGAATTGTCCAACAGATCCAATAGAGGTGTGTGCTGACACTCCCCATCAGTAGTGAAAAGGTGGCTCAAAGTAGTTTCTAATTCAGGATTTCTCTGTCTGCCTTTCTGTGAACCACAAACTAGAAAAAAAAGAAACTTTCTGAACAGCTACTTCAGTGACTTTTAGCCATAACACCGCACACCTGTGCTTTCCATGCTAGTTAGAGTGTCTCTTTGGAGACCACAATAGTGAGCACATTCTGTCATTACACTAAATTTTAAAATACTTTTAGAACCTTTGCTCCTGGACCTTCTTACTTGCTTTGTATCATTCTGGCCCATTCCCTATGTTCTCAATTGCACTTCCGTGCTACCCACTCCATATTTTCACCTATGCATTTTGTCTGATTCTTTCATTTGGGTCAGCACTTCAGTGGAACTTTGTCTTCTTACTCTTCTCATCACTCTGAAAGAGTAATTCTTATACCCTTATTGATGCAATTGTCTATTACTTGCTCTTGTTTCCACTAAGTTGGGAACTAAACGAAGGCGAGGTAATTTTCTTTTATGTGTCCTACCATGACCCTTGTATCTAGTGCAAGACTAATACACAAGACATGCACAGTAACCCCTTCCTGAATGCACAGTGATATAGAAGAATGAGCAAATGAATAGCATAAGTGGGATGGATCTTTCTAGTAAGTGAAAACAAATTCATTTTGAACCTTTTGCCCTTATATACCCTGGGTTCAGATGACTCATTTCTTGTTATATCTGCTTGAAATTGAAACCTTTAGAACAACCATTCATATAAAAAACAGCAGTACCTCTTTGGAATGATTTCATGAAATCCACAAAACTATCTGTTCATGAGACCCATTCAGTTCGTCCACCTTAGAGAACAGAATGGTCCAGGACTCAGAATTTCCTCCAGTGCTGAAACCAATAACAAAACCTATAACAGAACATTAAACACTATTTTTACATAAAGAGACTTTCCAGGGAGAGTAGAGTGGCTCTCCAGAAGTTGTGAAGAGCAGAAGGACAAGGAAATAAAATTATCTTGAGGTTTTAATGTTTAGAAAATAAAGACAAAGTGCGTATTGTTGTGCATGATCAGGATCTTGCAGGGTCTGAACCTTTCACAAGTGTCACCTGAGGAGACACCCAGGTTTCTTAGCAGCTTGAGCTGTTGTGGGGTGTGGGGAAGAAGGAGAGGAAAGTGCATCAACAGTGTAGCATCAAAGAAATAGTCAGGCTTTTTAATGCACATATTCTTCTCTAATTCTGTCCCCTCAAGTGCAGGTAGCTTGCTTCTGACCAAAAGAGTCGTAGAGGTAAAGACAGTGGATGATATGCTTTAAAATCACTCTTATGTCTGTCCCACATTGGCTAAGAATTCATCTCAGCTCATTGTATCTAGAACCTCAAGTAGGAAGGATCAGGATGGAGAGGTCCCCATGGTGAAGGGCTCAGTGACCTTGGGAGGTAGCTTCTGACAACTGATGGCAATGTTTACCCAGCAAAGAGAGAGAATCTGTTCACTTACATCCACAAGGAAACAGATTCTACCAACACCATGAATAATTTTATAGGTGAAATCAAACTCAGGTGAAAACATGGTCAAACCCAGACCCTGAGTACAGCTTTGAGACCTGAGCACAGGATTTCTACAGACCACAGACTGATACACAATACTTTCTGTAAGACAATGTTTTGTTTAAAATATGAATTGTGTCTCTTAGAGCTGCTTCATATCTTGGTGGGATTGGCTATGTTGCAATAGAAAGCTACTATATTCACTCCCATCATATAGCCTATGTCACCAGGTCTTCAATTTGCCTTTTTAAGATTGAGACTCACTATCAGCTCAAACTCATAGTAATCCTGTCACAGCCTCAACAGTGCTGGGATTACAAGAATGTGCCACCATACTTGGTTTCAGTGGCTGCACAGGGCCAGCACAACATGTGGTGCCAGGGATTGAACCTGGGTCCTTTTACAGCTACCATGCCAACCTTCTCAGATCTTTTAAGAACACCCAATCTCCCTACCACTGTGCTGGTCTGCTAGGTCATAGAATGTTCAGGCTTTTCTAAGTTTTTGAGGATGAATGCTGACTCTCAAACATATAACAAAGTGAACTAACCTTAACAATGGCTCCCAGTTGTTGACAGCTTTTTGCAGCCAGTATTTCTGAGAGGGCTTGTCGCAAGCTGCCTCATGTAACACTCACAATAAAACTATTAGGTGAATAATACCATTTCCATCAGTGCAATGATGAGAAATAAACACTCACAGACTTTGGAGAGTGTGCAAGAAATTACTTAGCTTCTCAGCTTCAGAGCTGGAATTCATGACTAGATCTATGGTACATCAGATACTCTTTCTCTCCTGTGGGAGAGTTTTGGCAACTTTTCTTTCCTAGCAACACTAGGGCTTTGCAATGACTTTATAACATACCTTTTATATACATCATTAGCTAGATGTATAATAAATATACACTTTTCCACATTCTACCTTGAGTAGATGAAGTAATTGATTAAAGGAATTTTCAAAAAAGGAAAACTTAAATGATTCTCGTGCATGAATTTATTTCTGTGATGAAAGAAGTGTGTCTCCCAGCCTCCACGTTCTATGTGGTCTCAGTGCCTCTCTTTTCCAATATATCACAGAATCTGCAGTTCATCTCCTGGTTTGTACAGTTCTGAAATAGACGCTGCACATGGCCTCATAAACCTATCACCATAACATTTCCATGGTTGTCCACGACCTGGAATGTACCTTTTCCTTGGTATTGATGTCTGTTTCCTGGCCTTGATCTGGTTTCAAACTTGAACTCATGGAGAATTTCTAGAAAAAGGGTACCATAAAGGGCGCTTATTACTCTTATTATTGTCTATTACTTTTACTATTTCTTAACAAATAATAATTCCCCAGTAGTGGATACTGCTTGTTCCACCCAGATAATTTAAGGTCCCGTATGGTCTCAACTCTTGCTCTTTGTCCTCCTCGCTTGCCTTACACTTTGCCCTTAGGATGCTACAGCAGCTTAACTTCCAGTCCTTGAAACCTGAAGGTCCTCTGTTTTTTCAACTCCTTGTCTCTTCCACTCCCTGCTAGGATTCTTTATAAATTCCTGTGTGGTACAGGAGGAAGAATTTCTTGTCATCCTGGACTTAGATTTTATGTATATGGGAAATGGCAGACCGAAGTATAATTTATACTTTGGTCTACTCTAGAAGGATCTGTCTGAGGGTAGAATTCTGCAAGTGCTCTTTGGCTGTGGTCCTCTCCATTTGCTGTTCCTTTTCCCCTCCTCTTTCTGTTTTGGGGCAGCACATACTTATTTCATGGCTCATTTCTCAAGGACCCCATTGCCCTTTTGCTGAGCTTGTTCTGCTGCCCAGTCACATTCAATTATTTAATTCTCACAAAAAATTCCAATGCAGTGAATGCCAGAGAAACAAATAAATCCAAGAAATAACTAATTAATTTTATGAAATATCTAATAAATGTTACAGCTTTGATTTGAGCAGACACTCATGCAACCCTCATACCTGTTTATTGAACCATGGGGCCGAAACACTTCAATAGTAAAAGGCTGATATTGAGTTAAGAGTTTCATCATAAAAGATAACCAAGAGTTGGTTTATGAATAAGAATAATTATACCTGCAATCACAGTGCTGAGGAGGCCAAGACAGGAGGATCACTAAGAGTCCAAGGTGTGTATCACTCTGTATCAAATAAACAAAAAATAA
>PVKN010012072.1:0-21094 GCA_004027915.1 Capromys pilorides
CTCCCTCCTTCCTTCCTTCCTTCCTCATCAATAGAGGGATGGGTTGCCATGCCTGGCTGTAGTTTCTCTTTCTAAGCATGAACTCAATTAATCCTCATAAGAATCTAGGATTTGGTGTTACTTCTTAGTGTTCCTAGGTATGAACGGAGGCTGCTTAGTGGGTGCTCCTTGTAGATAGATTTCTTATCACCATAGTGACATCAAAATGGTACTAAAGCTTAGAAATGAAGCTCACCACTGGACATGAAGTTGCTTCAGTATGCCAAGTGTGGATGAGGAGTACTTCTTTATCAAACATTTGTCTTGATCATAAAAGGCAGGTGTAGGTACCACTCAGTGTTTATTAAACAAATAAATCAGTTTTCCTGATATGCTAAATAAGATGCATACTTTGTAAATACTTCAGCCATCAGGCAAATGCACAAGGTACATGGAAAACTTCCAGTTCATCTTCCCTCCACCCCAAGATAATCACTGAGCTCTTCTGAAGTGGGAAGAGAGTGCCCTGCCTCTTGCACTGGGAATTTTAGGTTATTTAGGAGGATTCTTCTGAATGTAACAAGAATACATTCCCATGCAAATGTAACTGAGTGTGGTGTAGCAGAAAGGGTGGTGACACTAAGTTTGATTTCAGTGAGTAACTGAATTTTGTCACCAACACTGCTGGTGTCTCAAGGTTTTCACTGAAGTCCCAGCCTGAGCCCTTTAGGACAGGGCAGAATCACCCTGCGGGAGTTTCCTGGCCAGGAGACCCAGTCTGGCCTGTTCCCACACCACCTTCAAGGTGCCTGATGCCAGCCACTTTGGCTTGGGTTTTGATATTTTTTTATCTGTAGGATCTTGATCTTTGCACTATAAGCCTTCCTGACCCACCCCATGGCTAGGAGGCTGTCCCTCCTGGCTCGCCCTCATAGCTTTTCCATAGCAAGGCCATCTGGGCAATAAATAGTCTTTAATAAGATACTGTACGTGTTAACAGTGAACTTGAATTGAACACTCACATTGTGCTAAGTACTTCAGATGAATACGAGCTTGGTTTAGATTGTGTAGCCAGGCAGAGTGCTTGCCTAGCACGCATGAGGCCCTGAGCTCAGTCCTGGGGTGGGGTTGGGACGGGGGCGGGGTGAGAAGTGAAATAAATTCTGTAAAAACATTCAGCTTCTTTATATAGCCACTTTATAAACACATTAAATATTGAAGAATATTTTGGCCTCATAATCTGATTGTCAGTTTATGAGTGGAATAGTTCAGCTTCAAAGTTCCAGATCTCTTTCTGATTCCAAAATATGCAAGTATACAAGATTTCATTCCAAACAAGTAATAAAATTAAAATAGCTTATCTACAATAAAATCTGGGAATAGGAAACAACATCCATTCACCCTCCCCCCTTTTTTTTTGAGACAAGGTCTTGGTACATAGTTCAGACTCCTTGAACTCACTGTGTACCTGAGGCTGGCCTCATATGCACAATACTCCTGCCTCAGTCTCTGGAGTGCAGGCATTATAGGAATGCACCACTATGCCTGGCAAATTCACCTTTAATTGTCAAAAAGAATTAGAAGCCATGCATCAGGCAGTTTCCACTTTCAACAACATCTCATAGTGATTTAAACCACATGTGCAATACGATGACTTCCATCTACTGACAAACCCGATTCTGGGACAGTCTCCCCTTAACTCTGCACTGTCACCAAAGAGCTTGTTTATTTCATTCTCTCCTCTCTGCCTGTTGTGGCTCTGCTTCATCCCACAGCTAGCCCATGTCAGAGCATGAGGTCACTCACTGCCTGTGTCCTGGCCTGTGTGCCTCCTTCCCTACAGAGTCATTCAGAGAACTATCTCACTTCCTTCCTAGAAATCCCCAATGATGTCTCCTTGAAGCTCATTGGCCTGAACCAATCTCTGTGGCCAGGGGAAAGCATCGTGTTCTTCCCTCATGGAGGTGATGTCCAATAGCCAGGTTGGAAAGGGAAGACCAGGAGAAATGTCATGGTCATGGTCAGATGTCACAAGGTTTGGCTGCAGTGGCTTACAGGAATAAGTCTGTGCCCCTTATGAATCAGCTGTTCCTCACAGACTTCTTGATAACAACATACCTGGGGGTGGAGGGTTGGGGAAAGCAGGACAGAAAGAACAGTAATCCAACAGCAGTCACAGGTTCGTGGGATTGAGCAGTAGTTCTCCAACCAAGCCAAGGTGCCCTTGGGTGCGAAGTGGAAAATCCTGCCCCAACAAGGCTCACTGCATCATCTTGCCCTCAGAACTTCCTCCTACCTCTCCTCTAAGTCTGTCTGAGGTTCTCAGACCCAATGTAATTTTCCAAAGCTCTAGCCATGGGCTCCAACTGCCATGTACAGTGCAGAGTGGCTCCTTAGAGACCATCATGGTCTCTCTGGGGCGCCCTACCCCCTCCCATCACCTGTGAGCAGCTTTTCATGTGTTCACAGCTCCCTGCCAACAGACTAATTCCAGGGAGGCCATGGACAGAGATGTGGTGGTGGTGGGGCTGTTACTTGAGATAAGGTGGGAAGAAGCATCCTTGCTGAGGAAGAGCCACACAGGGGCCCCACAGAGCTCAGGGCACAGAGAAATGCGGGGGTGATTAATTAATTAGCTAGTGTGTCAGATGGACCCACACTTGGATCTCTCTCAGCTCTTTCTCACTGGCGGATCTGTTCTGTTCTGTCCAGGCTGAGTACAAGCTTTGAAATCTCCATGACGGATGAAAGAAGCCACTCCACCTTAAAATTGGAGAGATAAGGGCTAACCAGATAGCTTAGGGGACTAAAGTGCCTCAGGGACTGGGGTTCAATTCCTGGCATGCCACGTCAGCCCTGCCCCCAGGGTGCAGTGATTGAGACTCGGGCGTGGTGGCTTGGGCCTCTAATCCTAGTACTTGGGAGGCTGCAAACAGGAAGATCACTACAAGTCTGGTCTGTGTAGTAAGACCCTGTAGAACATGTACTAAATACATAAAATAAAACAAAACAGAAGAATTAGAAGGATGAATAGCAAAGGAGTTTAAGTGTAAAATGCCAGTCTGCCTTTGGATTCTTGGCACACGGACGCACAGCTTCTTGGAGATGTGCTTTTGAGGACTCACTTGCCCTGTGGCAAATAAGCGCACCCCTGATGGCCCAGACCTGACCTTCTGCCTACTCATGGGCTGGCCACTGAAGGCCACAGAGCACAAAAGCACCAGTGTGACCAAACAGTCGCTGACCCACATGTTTATGTGGCGATTAAGACTAGAACAAGTTGTCACTGAAAAGAAGTGCTTCGTGTATTTTGAAGATAAGTATTGTTTTATTTTTATTGCTAATTAGAGTTGGGCTTGCGGACATTTGTCATGTTGGTATGTCAGCTCCATCTGTCCTTTCCAACTCAACTGCCCCAATTCATCTTTCTCCATCCACTCTCTTGGTACAGCCTGGCTATAACTCAGACTGCTAGGCCCTTCCATCAGAAAACCTTGGAATCGAAAGCTGAGTCGAGAATCTGAGTCCTGTTCATGAGCATCTCTTTTGATAATACGAAGAACTAGCAGCAGGGTGAACTTTTGGAAGAGGGAAATGGATGAAGATGGTTGTCGAGGTCGCATTTTCTATGACTTGGTCGTGGTGTCATTTTCTCTGTGGAGCATTCCCTGAATGCGTCACCTCCCCGCCAGCATTGAGTAACTCTCCTTTTGAGGTGTACACATAAGACCTTTGCACACTGCTGTCCTTTACCCACCATTATCCTCTACACACACCACTATCAGCCTCTGGATTTAATTAATTAATTAATTTTTTATGGTTGGCTCAACCCACCCTGGGGGCAGGGCTGGTGCAGCGTGTGGTGCCGTGGATCAAACCGCGGTCCCTGCCATTGCCTAAGCTTGCCTAAGCACACGCTTTAGACTGCTGAGCCATCTCGCTGGCCCCTGGATTTAATTTTAATTTTATTGTAGCTACTTGTTAACCTTCTGCTCTTAACCAACTTTCTTCCCAGGGACGGGGCTCCACCCGTCTCCATCCTCGGTGGCTTGCCTGGCTCATACTTTGTGAGATGGCCTGGAGGACTAATTCTTAAACCACTAAATGGGGTACTTAATGATTTTTAATAAGATCTCTTCTGACTCACAGTTCTGTTAAGACAAGTAGAATCCAGCTCCAATGTGTTTGTTTTTCCAACTCTTAATGCCGAAGAAAAACTTAACTGATAGTAAATTTGGCCTCCATAAAATGCTGTTATTGATTGTGTCTTTCCCTAAACAGTTAAGAACAGGTTCAATATTCAGTTTTAATAGCAGAAAATCTTTTGGAACATTAGCGTCCCCTACTAATAAATTTGAGAGCTATTATCTTAACAGATAAATATTCCAGTATAAATAATATTCTGACCTTAAAATGAAACCTGTGATGATATTTAAATATCATGTTATGGCTAATTTGATTCTAAAAGAAATAATCAGGAAGCTAGATCTGGAGGTGGGTACCTCTAATACCAGCCCTTGTGAGTCTGAGGCAGGAGGACTTCAAGTTTGAGGCAGCTCTGTGCTATGTAGCAAGTTCAAGACTAGCCTGGACTATGTAGTGAGATCTTACCTCCAAGCTAAACCAAATTGAACCAGCCAGAGATAATTACGATAATTACAACCTTTTAACTGACAAGGAGAGGATGATTAGATTATTCCAGTTCACACATGCAGTAGATAGAAGAGTTGGGTCACACAGCCATATGCTATTGCGAGGGATAGCAGTGGTCATAGACATGGCGGTCCTTCCCTTGTCACTGACTGGTGGGCATTTCAGTAGCTCTAAGGCAGCTCCTCGGGTATCTGTAGCCCCGAGACCTCTGGGAGATAGTGAAGCACAGCTACGGGGTGGAGATTGTGAGTCTTAATCTTCGATTAATTCAATTGGTATTTGTTATTACCACGTTCTTGCTATATATGGTCTCTAAAGGGCCAGGGAAGGGGAGGAATTAGTCAAGTACTTGTCTGTCCTCTCTGGTGACTTTTCCAGTTTAGTTGCTCATGGATGGTGATTTTTCCTGCCTTGGACAATGATTATTTTAGTGACTGGAATCGGGCTGATCTCTCAAGTGAGCTCGAGCTAAGAATAAACACAGCCTTGGGGGAACATGGTCATTAAAAACAACCTGCAGTAGTATGGAAGCAACCCCAGGCTTGAAACAGTCCCATACCCCAAATCCTTGGGGCAGGTGGGTTGCAGGACCTGGGCTCCCCCACCCCCCAGCCCCAGCGGGGTTGCTTGCAGCACTGTACAGTCAGATGTCTCAGTACTGTACAGTCAGATGCAGATTTCTGCAGCCAAAGGGTGGATCTGCACACAGAATGAGATCAAGTCTATAAATAGGCTCGAGTCAGTTCAGGGGGGGGTCAAACCTTGACACCCAAAGAGATAAACAGTAACTCATGGTTTGGGGAGATGCTTCAATTTCAGAATTGTGGATAAGAAATAATAGGCTCTTACCCTCCTTATGCCATCTGCAGTTCATTTTCTTCTCAGTACTCAACTGGAGTTGACAGTTGCCTACACTGAAACCTTTGGCAAGACAGGTTATGGCATCATCCTGCAGATGTATCCAACCCAAGAAGGCCCAGTTTCTGAGCCTCAATTATTATTTTAATAATGAAAACATGTTTATGAAAAATTAGCACATGGCTTGTGGAAGTTTGGCAAATTCCAAAAATGGTTGGAATTTTGCAAACTAGAGGGAATTCCTCTCTGCAGCAGCTCCAGGGTCGCTGGACTCTGGGTAAAAAATGGAGGCAGGAGGCTTTGGCTTGGAAGCAGCGCTTTTAGCTGGGAGGTGGAAATCCGGGATTATAAAACTAAGGGTTTGGGTCTTAAATAATAAAGAACAGTGATGGGATGAAAATGGGGCCAATGTAAAAGTGAACTGATGTGCACCTATAATCCCAACCCTTGGGAGGCTGAGGCAGGAGGACTGCTGCAAGATGAGGTCATGCAGTCTGAGGTCTCACATAGTGAGACCCTGTCTCAAAAAACAAAAGCTAAAAAATCCAATTAAAAAAAAAGCCAGGCAAGGTGGTGCAGGCCTGTAGTCCCAGCACTTGGGAGGCTGAGGCAGGAGGATCGGTGCAAGTTTGAGACCAGTCTGGACTACAAAAGTGAGCTCAAGGCCAGCCTGAACTGCATAGCAAGACCCTATCTAAAAACAACAAAACAAAAACAAACAAACAAACAAACTTAGCCATCTCTTCCAGCATCTGGAGCTCTGTTCTCAGTGCTTTGCCTGACGTGCCCTGCCAGGGCTCCTCCTCAGGCACGCCCACTCATCCTCCAAGATCCAGGGCAAAAGTCACTTGTTCTGTGGGCGCCCTCCCTGCCTTCACTGGGAAGCATCCACTAGGCTTAGTTGCTTTTCTCTCATTGCTGAGACAAAATATCTGGCACCTGAAGTCAAGGGAGGCAAGGTTTATTTAGCTCACAGTTTGTGGAGCTTCAGTCCATAACTGGCTGGCTCCAAGGCGGGGTGGCACATGGCAGAGGACAGCAGTCATGGCGGGCAGACTGTAGCACAGCAGCCAGGACAAAGGACAAACCTCTGTCTGTCCCTTATGGCACATGCAAATTCCCCACCCTAGGACAGGTATATAGCACTCACACCCTTAATCCTAGCCAGAGCTATGCAAACCAATTAGTGGACTGATTTACAAATTGCACACCCTTAATCCTAGCACCACAACTGTAGATTCAGCCACCTCTGCAAAAACTGCGAGACCGCATGAGGTTTTGCGGGGACATCTGGACACAAACCATAACATGCTCCTTCTGTGTGCCCCCCTTAAGCCACTGTAGGCACCTGACGGTCCTGATCTCCCTGCAGGACAGCTTCTCCAAGACAGGCACTGAGCCCTTCTTTTGGTACTGAGGATTGAGCCTATGGCCTTGCACAAGGCAGGCAAGTGTTCTACCCAGAATTCCCTTTTAAAATTGGTCACAGGGGGCCAGTGAGATAGCTCAGCGGTCTAAAATGCCTGCTTAGGCAAGCTTAGGCAGGCTCAGGGGACTGCAGTTCAATCCCTGGCACCATATGCTGCACTAGCCCCACTCCCAAGGCGGGCTGGGCCAGCCCCCCCTCAAATAATAATAATAAATTGTTCACATCTATGTAATTGGAATAAGTCACATATGAACTAAATTTTGGAACGCAGGAGTGACCACCATCCTCTCATAAACATGTAAGTATATGAATATGTGACTTGATAGTGTAGATGTGGAAGTTGCTGGGTTATGCAGTGTGTTGAATTGTGTGTCCTCCAAGAGGTATTTCCAGGCTTTAAACTTGGCACTTGCGGGGCCGGCGAGATGGTTCAGTGGTGTAAAGCGCCTGCTTAGGAGGGCTCAGGCAACTGCGGGGACTGCAGTTCGATCCCCGGCACCACATGCTGCGCCAGCGCCACCACCAGGGCAGGCTGAGCCAGCCACAAAATGAATAAATAAAGAAACAAACAAACACAACAAGCAAATAAATAAATAAATAAATAAAATTAAAAAAAAACAAAACAAAACTTGGCACTTGCGAATGTGAGCTTATTTGGGAAAAAGGCTTTTTGAATATAATTGAGGTAAAGATTCTACGATGAAATCATTGTGGATTGGGTGGACCCTAAATCCAATGAAAGGCGTTCTTAAAAGAGACAAAAAACAAAACAAAACCAACCAACCAGCCAAACAAACAAACAAACAAACAAACTCTGAGCAGAGACCATGAAGGAGAGTCCATGGGAAAGTAGGCAGCTATAATCCGAGGAGCAGCAAGGACCACTGATGGCCACCAAAGCTTGAGGCCATCACTGATGACCTCGAAGAGGCACACCTTGATTCCAAGCTTCCTAGCTTCCTGAACTCCGAGAATAGATGTTGTTTGTGGCAATTTGTGTGGCAATCCCAAGAAATCAGTACAGGTGCCACTTCTGGCTTCAAACAGTGTCATTTAGTGGCCTGTGAGGCTGTTGAGAAGTAGTGCGGGTTTAAGGTTAGGAGCTCAGGGTTGGAGTCCAGTACTTGGGTGCAGTCCTAGCTGTACCTTCTGAGCCTCAGGATTCTCACTTTTACGGTGGGGATGATGTCATATTAATATCCATCTGTTACCGACAGACTGTTTGTCCACCCAAATTTATTTGTTGAAGTCCTAATGCCCAGTGTAGTATTATTAGTGAGTAGGGTCTTTGGTGACTAGTGAGCCTTTTGTAGCTCATGAATGAAGTTAGAACCTGCTGTGGTCTGAATGTTTGTGTCCTCTCCAAAGTTCTTACGCTGAAATCTAATGTCCAGAGCAATAATGATAAGAGATGGGGCCCCCAGGAGATGACCATGAGGGTGGAGCTCTCATACCTGGGATCGATGCTCTTGTCAGAGCCCTGCGAGCACTTGTTTGCCCATTCCACCCCATGAGGACCCAGCAGTAAGTTGCGAGCAGTGAGGCAGAGACCTCACTGGACCCCAACTCTCTGTGTACCCTGAGCTGGCATTTCTCAGTCTCCGGAACTATGAATGGTCTATTTCTATTGTTTATAAATTACTCAGGCTAAGGCAATTTGTTATAGCAGCAGATGAAGGCAGAGACTTTGTTTCAGAGACCCTGGTGAGCTACTTAGCCCTCTCACCGTATGAAGTTACAGGGAGAAGATGGGAGTCTGTGAGCCAGAAAGCAGGCTCTCACTCCGTGCTGACTCTGCCAGGTCCTTAATTTTCGATTTCCAGTCTCCAGAACCACGTGGGAAAATTTTCAGTAAGCCACCCACCTCTCATATCTTAGTTATGGTGGCTGTAAAGGTCTGACATACTCCCTACCATATAAGGCTCTGGTGGAGGTAGGTGATAATGAGGACAATAGATTGTGACTTCCTCCCGTGCCTTTGGGTCATGTGTGCTAGTGGGTGTGTAGGCGTGTGAGGTTATCTGAATAAGTGAATTTTAGAGCTTATCAGTTGTCAAGTACAGAGCGCTCAGGCTGGGATATCCAGAGGCTTGGGCTTGCTGAGTCTAGTGACGGGGAGTCCTCAAGCTCTTTTCAGTATTTATCACAAGCCTACGAGAGACTGTGCATCATTTATTTGTGGGAAAAGGATAGAGGATAACTGTTGCCTTGTTTGTTTTTGGTCTCTTTCGATTTTAAGACAGAAGATAACTGAAATGGTAAGGTTTTTGGGTTTTACTAGAATGATATTTACAAGGTATGAAAATGTTGGGTATCTCATAGAAAATGAAAAAAAAAAAAAGAAAATTGAGACAGGATCTCTCTATGTAGTTCAGGCAGGCCTGGAACTTGTAGTGATCCTCCTGCCCCTGCCTCCCCAGTGCTGGAAAGACTGAATTAATATACATGATTTTAGGAAAAAAAATGCATAAAACAGAGAACATAGGTGAAGTAAGGCGAGTGTTTTCCAATGCATTCCAACCATTTAATGTTCTCTCCAGAACCAAATAGAGGCCCAGAAAGATTTAATAAATTGTCTATGGTTACAGTTAGTAGTGTTCTAGGCAGCTGAGTTGGATAGAAATATTATAGGCAGTCAGACAGGGCCAGGCCCTCATGGATGACATGGAAGACAAGGTGACTTTGACACCTTGTCTAGAGACAGACACTCCTCCGCCATGGGCCAGATCTTAAGAGTAAACAGAAGCAACTACATACTTCCTTAAGGGTGGGCATCAGGGATTGATATGCTAAATAAGTATCAAATCACCTGGAAAGAGTCAGGAGCCCAAGCTCAATATGTGGTGTTCTTGCCCGCTTGCTACGTAACTTGCCTTCCCATTGGATCCCAATCTTAATCAATGTTACCTGAGCAATGGTGCTTGTGATCTCATTGGTTGACCATAGTCTTTGTCTCACCTCATACCCACGTAAGTGAGTTCTCATGACTTCTCTATAAAAGTCCCTGGAGGGGCTGGGGAAATAGCCCTGTGGCACAAGTCCCTGCCTGGCAAGTGCAAGGTTGTGAGTTCAAACCCCAGTTCTGGAAAAAAAAAAAAAGTTTGGGCCGGGGATGTAGCTCAGTGGCGCAGCTCCTGCCTAGTAAGCGCGAGGCCCAGAGCTCGGTTTCCGGTACCAAAAAACAAAATAGTAAAAAAAAAAAAAAAAAGTCCCCGGAAGCCACAGCTTCTGGGGGGGACACCCACTCAGGACCCCCCTCCTGTCCCTCTCGTGGACAGGAGCTTTCTTTCTCTTAATAAATCTATTCTGCTCATAACCTCCGTTTGTTCCTAAAATTTATTCATTGGTTTTGGAGAACACAAACTCTTCAGGTTGAGGATCATTTTCCCCTGCATCAGTAATATAGCGAAAGTCATTACACAGAGTTCTGACCCCCAGCCCAAGACTCTCTCCCAGCAAGCCTCCTGTTTCCATGCCTTCTGAGGATTCTCAGGTATTTGGTCTTTATCATTTGTCCATCTGTTTAAAGTATTGGCATGCCCTGGCTGGTCACTGTCTCTGTGTTCAGAGCTCCTGGTCCAGATGGGGATGTAGTTGCAGGCCTCCTCTTGCAGGTAGCAAGTGGCAGGGTGGCTGTGTTACCTGTGGAGCACCAGGATCCGGGCTTTCTGTCCGGTATGCTCATCAGCCCCTTCCTGTTAATTCCTCCATGTTTCCGCCTCTTTCTTTCCTGTCTCTTTCCCCAGAGATCGGCTTCCTTGAACTCCTAGTCCACATAGTAGGATACATGGTTAGTGTCTTCTATAAAAAAGCTGAGAATTTCCATCACTGTGAAAACATACTTGAGAGAATCAACGTAAATGAGGAAAAGTTTATTTTGGCTCAGTTTTTAGGGGTCTCAGGCCGAGGTTGGTTGCCTTGTTGCCTTTGGGCCTGTGGGGCAGAGCGTCACAGGCCAAGTGTGTGGTAGAGCAATGCTGCTCACCTCACGGCAAGGGAGGAAGGAGCTGAGGGGCCAGTGTGCTGATCAAGGCCACACCCCTTCCACTAGGAAGTGACCTCCCTTCCTTCCACGAGGCTCTACCTCCTAAAGGTTCCATCATCTCCCAACAGTGCCCCAGGCCGGTGACCGAGACTCTAACATAGGCGCCTTTGACAGGACACTTTCAAACCGGAGCAGGGGATTCATAGACCACCACTCAGAGTCCCAGGAAAGAGCATTTGGCTCTTCCCTGTGTTGAGACCTGATATGCAGTTGGGGAAGGCCCTGAGCAAGGGCAGGGAAAGGGAGAGCATTTGGGGCTGTCCCTGTTGAAGGTACAGAGGCCAGAGGAGGGCTGCGGTCAGTCCCGTAGGGCTGAAGGGTGCACAAGTTAGGGCGTGGCTGGTGGAAGCCGAGGTCCAAGGCTGGAAAGGTGCTCGGGGCCAGGTCACCTTTCTTTTCAGCACTGGAAATTGACCCCTGGGCCTTGCCCCTGCTAAGTAGGTGCTCTACCTACCACTGAGCTGTACCTCTGGCCTGGACTGTATTTTACCTACTGAAAAAATCATTTGCAAGTCATTTGAATGGCTGAGACGAAGATAAACATAACCATGTCAGATGAGCCTTGTATTTTCTTACTGGTATATGCTATATATCTCATGGAGAAAATTATATTTCCATGGGGGAAAGCCCATGGACCACATATAGCACCACTCAGACCTTCCTAGGTGTCAAGGGCAGGGACTTGGGGTGCTGTGAGGACTGGCACAACCCCAGGTGGCATCTGCTGCTTTCTCCTGAAACACTTTTGATCTGATCAAGGGAAGACTTGCTCCTTGTGGAAGTGGGACAGAGTCCTTATTGAGCAGGGTGGGGGCCAACTCTAGGCTTCCTGATGTGGCAGTTCAGTTCTCCCAAGTCTTAGCAGAAGTCACGCTCCTGTTGGACTCAGTTTCCCCTTCCCCTGGGCTGATCTATTGCACCAGTTGAGTGAGTCTGTCTATGACATAGAAACCTTTTTGATTTTTTTCTTTTTTCCAATATTTTGAATGGAACCCAGGGTCCTAGACCTACAAATCAAGAGCTATGCTACTGAGGTATACCTCCAGCACTTAAAAATTTAGGCAAGGTTTTGCTAGGTTGTCCAGGCTAATTTTGAGCTTGTGATGCTTCTATCTCAGCTACTTGAGTAGCTGGGATTATAGGCATGTGCCACCACAACTAGTTTCTACTTGTCCTTTTTAAATAACTCATGCTACCACTTTTCTTGGCTTGTTTCTTCTTCTTCTTCTTCTTCTTCTTCTTCTTCTTCTTCTTCTTCTTCTTCTTCTTCTTCTTCTTCTTCTTCTTCTTCTGTCTCTGTCTCTCTATCTCTGTCTGTCTCTCTCTCTCTCTATCTCTCTCTCTGAGGATTGAACTCAGGGCCTTCACAAGGAGCTACATATTTCATCTTTTTTACTTTTTATTATCAGACAAAGTCTTACTAAGCCTAGGCTGGCTTTGAACTTGTGATCCTCCTTCCCTAGCCTCCCAGAGTACTAGGATTATAGGTATGTGTCAAATCAAATCTGACTTGATTTTTATAGAATTTTGAAAGCCTTTCTGTCCAAGGACTTTTCTCACCCTGACCAGTGTCCAAAATTCCTAGTTTTTTCTGCCTTCAAGCATTAAAAGCCACCAGTAAAATGTAATTTGTGCTGTGCCATCCAAGCCATCACCTGCCATTGTCACGTGTGTAATGTGGCGCCTGTTCCCACTCACACCCTGGCTTCTCTGTGGTGCAGGATTCTTTATTTCTGGTTAGTTCCAGAAGGTGGGACTTCCTTCTTTCCTGAGACCTCCTCATTCTCTGAGGTGAAGAGAAGGGGCTATGGTTTGCACAGCCCCACCAGAGCTCACGTTGAAATTTAATCCCCACTGTGAAATGTTAGGAGGCGGGACTAGCTGGGACTGTTAGCCGATGATGGGCCATGAGGGCATGAGTAGATTGGTAGATTTATGGGGTATTATGGGAGTGGCTTTGTTACAAAGGCCAGGTTTCTGCAGCACACTTGCTTGGTCTTATCAGAGATTCCTCTTACTCTCTTCACTTCCTGTGATAGTGTCTTGGGATGATACAGTATGAAGCTAACAGCTCTTGCTTTTAGATTTCAAAACCACAAGCCAAAATAAACCTTTTTTTGTTTATAAATTACATAGCCTCCTGCATTTTGTTATAGTAACAGAAAACAAACTATGACCAAGAGCCAAGGCTTTACTTTACACAAGGGGAAGCCTCTGGTTTAGCAAGCTCAGATTGGAAGCCTAAGCCTAGAAGATGTGTTCAGTAGCAGCTTCTTCCTTGGAAGCATAGGTCCTTTAAGGACAAGTCCCCAGCCCTGCACAAGCTCCAGACAGAAAGGGTCCTGGGGAAACTGGCTTGGGAAGGGGACATGTCAGGAGGGACCACAGAGGGCTTGGCTTGAGGTCGTGGAGCTTCTCTGGACCAGAGAGGAGAGGATGCTAGGGCAGCGAAGGCGTCAGGCAAGGCTCATTGTCTCTGTGACCTGTGTGGACTCATCATCCGTGTTCTGTCCCTGCTGGGACCCTGGCAGGGGCTGTCTCACGTGTAACCTCTCAGTGTCTTCGTCCCCTGGTTGTTCACACAGTGGTTGACACGACATCCTCTTCAGTGCTCAGCGCTGATTTCTGTAGGCCTGATGAAAAACACGTTTTCTCTCCTCTTTATTTGGAGTTTTCCGAGCACTGAAGCATTTGATTTGAAAGCAAAACGAAAAAAGCAAACACATAAGGGCCGGTTATGGTCTCCACACACAGTTTCCTTGAGGTACAGAGCTGAGCTGATTCGCAGGAAGATTCTTTTAGCGCAGATAAAAGAGAAAAACAGGTAAAAAAAAAAAAAAAATTTCAACCTCTCAACACTGTCACCGCCCTTACAGCGGACACTGTCAGTGCTCAGAGGCATCTGAGGAGCTCTGCGAGCACTGAACTCTGCACCTGGGCAGGGGACGGTGCTTAGTGTGCAGAGGAGTACAGGATGCTGGGTCTCCATAAAGCAGGCAAGAGACAGGTGGTTGTTTTTATCGCCACTTTTATTTTTCCAAATCAAGGCTAATGGATCAACAGCTCATACTCTTGTGGTGAAAGAAGTCAAACTGAATGGTGAGAAACTCGATTTTAGAAACAATTTTCATTTTCTAGTTTTCTTTGTGCATTCCAGGGCCTTGTGCATGCTAGGCAAGCACTGTACCACTGAGCTATATCTCTGTCCTTAGAAGAGTATTTTAATGAGCTGTTGTTTTTCTCTGAATCACAGCTAAAAGAACTAATGATATTAAAAAAAAAGAAGAAAAGAAAAGAATTGATGTAATGGTGCACACCTCTAATCCCAGCTCTCGGGAGGCTGAGGCAGGAAGATCACTGCAAGTTCAAGACCAGTCTGGGCTACATAGTGAGTTCAAGCCCAGTCTGAATTATATAATGAAACCCTGTCTCCAAAACCAAAAACAAACAAAAAACAACTAAGGACAGAGTCATGTAAGCAGTATGCCCCTTTCCCTGAGCAGACGTGATATTCCTGTAAGTGCTGTAATAAATTTCAACAACCCTGGTGGCTTAAGACAGTAGGCATGTATTTTCTCGTGGTTCAGGAAGCCAGAAGCACAAAATCAAGGTGTGGGTGGGACTGTGCTCCCTAGCAGGCTTTAGGGGAGGTTCCTCCTCCTTACCCAGGAGTTGGTGGCCCTGGGCATCTCTTGCTTGGTGGCTGCCTCTGCCTCCATCTGCACCAGTCTTTCCCTGCCTCTTCTGTCTCTCACAAGGACATTTATCTTCTGACTTAGGACCCATCTAGACAAACTAGGCCGACCTCACATGGATCCTTAATTTAGTTACATATACGAAGGCCTCCTCCCCGTCCTGTGGTCATATTCGCACATCTGGGGTGCAGATGTATCTTTTGGGGACCATTCTAAAAGTCCCCACAATGAGTAAGGCTGGAGCTGGGCAATCCAAGCAAAGCGTGGCTGTGCCCTAGGGTCTCCTTTGGTCCTGCATGGAGCACGAGATGGGACCACTAGTGCACTGGTGTGGAGATGGGTATGGCCAGGTCTGCGTCACGACGCAGGGGGCACTACGGGGTTGGCGCTTCTCAACAGCCCTGGAAGGAGGTGCTGTGGTTGGGCTCCTGACCTCCCCCAGGGGTAACGTGCACAGGGCCTGGTCCCCGTCAGTACTACAGGAAGGAGCCAGAGCTTGAAGAGGGGATGCTTAGTGGGAGGAAGTTAGGGCTCGGGAGTGCGCCTCGAGGACTGTGGGACTCTGGTCTCTTTCTCTTGTTCCCTTTTGTATCTTGGCCATGGAGCAAGTGGTTTTTTCTCCACCACAAGTGCCTGCCTTGATGAGCTGCCTCACCAGGGCCCCCAAAGCCACAGGGCTGACTGAGGGTTGCTGAAAACTCTACAGGTGGGAGCCACTTTAGTTTCTGTTTCATTGGTGGATTCTCTCAGGTACATTTTATGGTTACAGAAACCTACAGTGGGGAGGGCTGGGCCTTTGGTAGGACCATTGATTTATTTTATTTCAATTCATCATTATTTTTTTTGGAGATAAAATCCCTCTGTGTGGCCCAAGCTGGCCTCAGACTTATTGTACTCCTCCTGCCTCAGCCTCCCGAGTCCTAGGAGGCGTGGTTACAAGCATGCCCCACCTTACTCTGCTTGATTTATTTTTATTTCATAAGAAATGTATATTCAATGCTGATATTTAGAAGTTACAGATGAGACAAAAACGGAAGTACGGCCAGGTGTGTTGGCGCACGCCTGTAATTCCAGCACTTGGGAGGCTGAAAACAGGAGCATTCACTACTAGTCCAATCCATGTAGTGAGACCCTGTAGTCCCTGTACTAAATACACTTGGAAGGCTGAGGCAGGAGCATCGGTGTGAATTTGAGACCAGCCTGGGATACAAAAAGTGAGCTCAAGACCAGCCTGAACTGCATAGTGAGACCCTGTCTCAAAAAGACCAAAAAAAAAAAAAAAAAAAAAAAAGTCTTTCATATTCCCTTTGCTTAGAGATAAGTTCAATATTTTCTGTTTAGGTAAGCATCTTTAAAATACATTTTCCAATAGGTGAATCAAACATAACGCCCCATTTTATGATGTAATATTTTATGTGATATTTATAGCCTCTATTCCAATATTAATCACTGGTGTTTCACCTAGTAGCTGCACATACCAATAATTATTTAACCAATATTTTATTTTATTTTGGCACAGGGTGTTGCTGGCCTTGAACTCACTACGTAGCCTAGGCTTGTCTTAAACTCACAATGAAGCAAAAAAGGTAATAAAAGAGAATATGAGACAAGGGAAAAAGGCCTAAGAAGGGTAATGATATAATTTTGTACGTTTAAGTTGATAAATACCTGTGTAACAATGCATGATTGTTCTTTTTTTACATTCTATAGGGGTTTTAAGGTTTAGAATATCAATAATTGATGCAAAATACCTGTTTCATGTTATGTCTAAGGCATTTGATATTCAAAAAGATAGTGATTTTAAGCTCAAGTGTCAGGGTCCCTTCCTGGTTCTCGGCCCAAGAAGTCTGAACTTATATTCCTAATAACCCATTATTGGAATTCCACCAAGTTAACTCCAATCTACCACTCCCAGCACAACCCATGGCGATAACAAAGACACTAAAATGCATTTATACAATTAATGGGGAGCCAAGGGGCCCTAGGTCCAACCATGAAAACAGCTTGTGAATCAAGAGGGTGACCCTGGCCTGCACTTGGGCTTTATTCATTGGAGAAGGGGGAGTGGCTTGCGAAAGGGAATTTTGGGAAGAAGATGTGCTCTGAAGGGAATTTTGGGAAGGTGAGTTCTGAAGGGAATTTTGGGAAGGTGAGTTCTGAAGGGAATTGTGGGAAGAAGGTGAGCTGTGAGCTGGGCTAGGTAGGAGGCCTGTATTCACCTTGGCCATATTTAGAAGAAGTAATTTGCATTATGCTATTGAGATAACATCTAATATTTTAGAGGTCAAGTGCTTCAGCTCTGATGTGTAATCTTTTAAGCTGTAGGAAGTCAGAGCCTCTATCTCGAGGCTCGATCCCAGCTGACACCGTGGAGCAGTGGCTCTTTGTCCTGTTATCAGGGAAACACACGTGCCATCTTCAAAATTTACCACCAGCACCTCGGCTAGACCAATAAGGCCAGTTGAGATTTTGGGGTTTTGGTGTTTCAGCTCTGACGTGTAACCTTTCATGCCCCAGGAAGTCGTAGCCTCTATCTCGAGGCTCGCTCCCAGGTGACACTGTGGAGCACTGGCTCTTCGTCCTGTTATCAGGGAAACACGCGTGCCATCTTTAAAAATTACCATCAGCACCTCAGCTAGACCATTACACACTGCTTACGGCCAATTGAAAGGATAGTGAGAGATCCTAGCCAGCTCTTTACATTTCAATAAGAAGGAATAGGGTCAGCCTCAGTCAAAATGGAAATAGTCGCTTTTCTTTTAAGGAGAGCTGCTCAGGTGGTCCTCCACACTCAAGTGCCTAAGTTATAGGGAATAATATCATTAAGCTTCTCTTCTGGATGGTTAACAACTTAAGTTGGTCCTCCAAATAGAGAAAAAGAAGGGATACAAGTATAGCCAATATTTTGGCTCTTGCCCTTCAAGGTCAGTGAGAACACAGGACATAAGAGAACCTGTACTGTAACAGCATATAACTCAGTGGAGTCCCAAATTTCTTGTTCAAGGAGATTATAGGGCCACAGAAGAAAGAGATCAATGATGTACAGTTTGCTTAAGGACAGTTACCTAGAGAGAAAACATTCTCTCAGGCTTTCACAGAGAGCAAACTGGTCAAGCAATGGTCGTGACTCATCCAGATGGCTGACAGTGACATAAGTTCTGCAAACCAAAGTACATGGTTTCAGGGTAAGCCCTGAGGAGACCTGACTGACCTTGTCAGATATAAAAGTTACATATTTTTTTGTAACATAAATCTTGCTTTATCTTGGTCTTAACCATCCAACAGAGAAGTCTAACCACGAGGTATAAAAAGGAAAGCCATATTAATATGCTCAGTTGTAAAAGGCTCAAGTCGACAGCCTCCGATAATGCCAGATGAGCTGATAATCCACTATTGTTATGGACTATTGGACTCTATATACAGCTACTTTCTCTTTGTGCAATGAAAAGAAAGATCTGTACTCATGATGTTCAGACCAGAAATCATGTCTGCATCTTGTATTCTGAACAACTACAATGAAGATAACATTATGCAATGTATTAACTATTGTAAAAAAATAATAAAAAAGTGAGAAACAACTTATCTATATTAAAAAAACCACAACGATCCTCCTGCCTCAGTTTCCTGATTGCTAGGATTATAGGTGTGTGCCATCATGCTAGGCATGATATTACAGTGTGGTACTGAGGGTTGAATCCAGGGTCTCATGCATGCTAGTCCAGAATTCTGCCACTCAGGGACACCCCAGCCTCTTAGGACTGTGTGTGTGTGTGTGTGTGTGTGTGTGTGTGTGTGTGTGTGTGTGTGTAGGGTCTCTGTGTGTGGTTGAGGTTGGCCTTGAACTCACTAGCCCAGGTTGGCCCTAATCTCATGGTGCTCATCTTGCCTCAGCCTCATTAGTGCTGGGACTATAGGGATAGGCCACCAAGCCTGCTTCTGAGGGCTTTTTGTAGTTATTTCTAAAAGGAATCATGGAAGGTTGTGGGGGTGGAAAGTCAGTTAAATTAACATTTTTTGGGCTGGGAGTGTAGCTCAGCCCTCAGTACAGGTATTACATGAAATGCCTAGCTGTGATTAATACTGGACTGGAGGCTGTAAAGTCCACACAGAAATAGGTTCTTGATGTCTTTGGAAGTCCAAATATTATATCACAAAGTGGAATGTTATGTTCTGATTTCACTTATTGGAAACTATATTTTACAAGAGAGTGCTTGCCTAGCATGCAGGAGGCTCGGGCTGAAAGCAAAAAGATTATTAGGGTAACAAAATCCTACAACATCCTGTGACTCTGGAATTTTTAGATGTAGGAGGTGCCAGGCCGTGCAGGAGGGAAAAGGAGTTCCCAAGGGGAAACCAGTACATTTGAAGAGCGCTGGGGTCTGTAAAGCTCGCATGGCCTCGGGGCAATGTGCCAGTGGTTACCCTGGGAGTAGGGCCAGCAAGGAATGCTGTGGCGAAGGTGTGAAATTCCTTGGTTAATGATTGAGGCTGACGTGGGGTTCAGCCGGGACCAGAGATGAGAAGGGGTTACGCTGAGCTGAGGCTTGGCTTCTTCTGCCCAGGAATTCTGAGTGTTGTGTTGCTCTTCTTCTGCCAGATCAACTGGTCCTTTTCATTTCTTGCATTGGAGTTCTCCAGATGGCACCATGGTTGGGCCAGCCAGTTATGAGCCTGTGTGGGCCCTGCTGCTGCACGGTATCTTCTCTGGCCACTGCAGCTAGTGAGGTGTCAGATGGGCCAGTGGGATATAGTCAGCAGCGCAGCAGGGGACCCTGGCATCCCACCTTTTAGTGTCCACGTGAGGAGCCTTTAGAAGTGGCTGGAACGTGGCAGGTCTCAGAAACTCAGTGGAAGTGTGGAGGAATCCGTGAGTCCTGTGACTGATTCGGAAGCACTAAGGTGAAACAGCCACAGAGAGCCACAGCGCTGAAATAGGGCGGGGTAGCGGGCTCGGAGAAGAGGGAGGCGATGTGCAGATGATCACGGACGTTTATGGAGTGCTTCTGATGAGCCAGGGCCTGCTCTCAGCACTTGACACGTGTAGGAAAGCCAAGCGACAAATCAATAGCCCATAAAACGCAGTCGGCTCTTGGCGATTGTCTCTCATCCTCGTTTGCTCTCCCATCCTCAGATGGGAGCTGAGTAAAATTCTGCGCTTGGGAGTGAGGGAGCCCTTTCTACTCCACGGCCTTGGGGTTCACTTCAGCTTAGTTCCTCCTTCTTCTTGGCTTCCTCCCTTGCTACTTCCTGCCAACCTGCACACTCAAGTCTCTTGCACCATCATGTTGTCCCCCTCCCCACCTGCCCGCCGCGTCACTTTCCCTGCAGCTGACAGGACACAAGAAACAGGTGCCTCTTTCCCATCAGTCCATAGTGGAGCACAGTCTGTGTTTGTCTTTACTTTCGTGTTTTTCTTGGTGAACTAGGATGGAAAATACTGGTGTCCATTAATCTTGTTCTAACACAAATGTACTTGCTTTGGGGTGTGTGGGAGAGTAGGGATCGAACCCAGGCCTGTAGTGAGCCCTTCCCATTCCTTGTCTCTTGGCCCTGGAAGTTTATGGTTGTAGTCTCATGGAAAAGTTGTCGCAGCTGTAGTGAGTTCATTTCAATCTATCACTTCCAGTGTGACCCATGGCGAGAATAAAGACTCTAAGGCAGATCTGTAGTTGTGGGGAGCCTAGGGGTCCTGAGTCCAGCTAGGATGATCACTAACCAGAACAAAGGCCTTGACCCAGGGCCAAACCCAGGTTTTATTAATTTGTGAAGAAGGGAGTGGCTTGAGGATGAGTGACTGCGACAGTGGCAGGAAGCAAGCCAGTGCTGTGAGCTGGGCCCGGTAGGAGGCCTGAAATCACCTCTGCAATATGCAGAGAAGGGTATGAAGCTAGAGTGATCTACATAACACAGGTCGAGGCGTATCTAGTGTTTTGGGGTCCATGCTTCAGCTCTGATGTGTAATCTTTCAAGCCCCAGGAAGTCATAGCCTCTGGCTCAAGGCTGCTCCAATGACAGCGTGGGGCACTGGCTCTTCATTCCACCTCATCTGGCCTCACACAAGGGAACAGCAGGGTCTGGGGAAACACAACTGTTGTCTTCAAAGATCACACATGGGCACCTCGGCTGGACTGCTAGGCATTGCTTAAAGCCAATGAAGGGATAAGGAAAACTCCTAGCCAGCTCTGTACAGGTCGACACATGGAAACGGCCAGGTGCAGCCCAAATGGACGCATTTCTTCTTTCAAGGAGAGTCACCCAGGTGGTCCTCCAGTAGGGTCTTCACTGAGCTTTGTCCTCAGCTCTTTTTGGTTATGAACTAGGGTTTTAGTAAATTACTAAAGTGTGGAGGCTAGGCTTGAATTTGTGATCCTCTGGCTTCAGCGTCCCTGAGTGCTAGGGTTAGTTATGCAGCAACACCCCCACCTTCTTCTCTTC
>PVKN010012073.1:0-21078 GCA_004027915.1 Capromys pilorides
TAAGATTAATATTTAATCTTGGTAATTGTGCTTTGTTTTGTGTTTGGTGCTCAGTGCTTATTGATTCTGTAATGCATAGTGTACACTTTTAAAAAATCATTGTCTAATGACCAGGGAGCCAAATAAAGATTAATATTAGACAGAAGAAGGGGTAGAAGATACTGATAAATAAAAAGATACTGTAAATTACTAAATGTGAAGTCACAAGGAAGAGCCCCAGTACTCCAACGCAGAGGCAGAGCATGGGAGGAGTTGCTGGTTGTCGCTACACCAAAAACCCAGGAAGCTCTGTGGGTGGAAGACACAGTCTGATGTGAAGCTGGCTTACCTGTGACATGCAGGCTCACTCTGTGGCTGCGCTGGGACCCCAGGCCGTTGTCAGCCTCACATGAATATTTTCCAGAATGTTCCTCAGTCAAAGAGAGGTTGAAAAACGCTCCTCCTGCAGAGGGAGCTGAGCCATTCCCCAAGGTCACATCCTCATGATAAAACAGGTACAAGATGGGGGGAGAGCCTCTCTGAGCCTCGCAGTGAAGCTCCACCACATCGCCCTCCACAGGTGGGACCCGGGGGGCCGTGATGGTGAGGACCGGGCTAGAAACTGGAACTGGGGAAAACAAAAGAGCTTTCAGAGAGGAGTTTCTGGGGATTTGAAATACTCATAATCCCACTCCGTGGCCTTATAAAATAACCGCAGCCTCTGAATGCTTCTGCTTCTCACTGAATATTTCTCCCCTAAGAATCAAGAAACAGCCCTAATTCCTGAGAAGTAATCCAAGGTAATTATTTTTTTTTCCATTACCATCCATCCCTTTCCACCAGTAGCAAAAGTATTTCCAATTTATTTTGTATCCTTCTGATTGCTTGGAAAGCTTTCGCATCTCTGAGCCTTCTTCTCCTAAAAGAGCCTCGTGGCTAATGAAGATCTTAAACCTTGCCTTGCAGATCAAGGCTGAGTAAAAGGAAGCAGAAACTTACTTCTCACAGTGACTTGAAACCTCTTGCTAAGGATGGGGCCATAACCATTGTCAGCTGAACAGTAATATCTCCCTGCCTCATGTTCCGTCACTGTGGGCACCTGCAGCTCTGCCAGCTGGGAATGCTGAGTCTTTCTGCCCAGCATCGTTGTTCCGTCTCTGTGCCATGAGAAGGTAATAGACCCTGTGCCCTCTGTTACTGAGCAGATAAGAAGCAGGTTGTGCCCTTCAATCAGCTGCCCCTCTGGAGGCTGGATTCTTAGATCCACATTAGACACAGGGATCCCTAGAAAGATAAAAGATAAAATATAAGGGTCCTAATAGGAGAGACTTTGATGTCAAAGGAAAGCCTGGAGCTATTGCAATAGGCAGGGGCTAAAATAGGGAAATAAGGAATGAATTATGCACATTTGTAAAGGGAACAGCATCCCTCACCACTCTCACAATTCCCAGTCCGGGCATTGTAGACCCCAGGTCCAGGATCTGTCTAAAGTTAATGTTGTCAAGAGGCACATTTTATAAGCATTTATGAACCTGTGATGCAGCAGTGGACCACAGAATAACAGAGACCACAGTTACCTCTAGCCTGCAGTGACTTTCCTCAGAATTTGAACCTCACCCCATGTTCTCACATTCTTCTAAGTCATATTCATCTTCTCTTTGGATTATTTAGCTATGAGGTGAGGTCAAGCATAGAGGTCTCTAGAGATCATGTGTTGCCACCCGAGCTTCTAACTATCTGTTGACTTTTGTAGCAACTTATCCTGTACATCTTCGTAACTCTGACAAAGTTGGGCCTCTTAAACTGGTCACTAACCGCCGTTGCCTAACTTAGATGGAAGAGAATATGTTAGATTAGTTAAGCCAACAATGAGCCTACAGAGAGCAGATCCTGTCTACATCCCACCATCCTGGTTTGTGCTCTGCCCTCCGTTCCCCACCCTCAACATTGGAAGAGCAGACCTTTGAACACTCACTCTGAACGTGTATCTGAGACCTCTGGCTCTTTTTTGTGATCCTGGCAGTCACTGCCCGGCACCAGTAGGACCCTGAATCTTCAGTCCGCATAGAAGATATTTGGAGCTCCGGGAAGCTGCTACAGCCTGACCCTAGGGTCTGGTCATCTCTAAAGAAGCAGAACTGGAGCTGGATATCTGGCTTCTGTGGAAGGATCTGGGTCTTGCAGGTCAGGGTCACTGGGCCACCCTCTATGGGCTGAGAGGAGCTAGGAATCAGCACAGGAGGTGGAAATAGCTCTAGAGAGAACAAATAATCCTTAGGACAGTGAGATACAGAGCTCGTGGCGAGATGCACCTGTGTTCTCGGCATCAACCAATAGGAAATAGAGGATCATTCAGGTAGGACCTGCCTATGGTGGCCAGTAGAAGACTTTTCATGAAATCCCCACTGAGAAGCACTCACTCTCAATTCCCACAATTTGTTGCCCAAACTTATATCCCACAGGAATGTGTCCATTACCTTGAACTGAAATCTTTAACAAGTTTGAAGTTATTTTCCATTTAATTCCCAAAAATTTTTTAAAAGCAACACACTGATATGTAGCAGGGACCATGGAAACTGAATTTATAGTGATGTTATCTAAATTATAAGAATCACGAAGTAGTTTTTTATCTTTGTAGTAATTCTTCTCATATGTATTTTCTTCTTCCTTCCCTTGGCATCTCAGAGTTACATTATCGCCTTCATAGATGGGGTGTGGGGCCTGGAGGATCAGCGATTCTGCAAAGAGTGGAGAATGAACTCAATTCACTCCTGTTGTTTCTTCCTTCAGTCTCATGTCTACCCATAAGAAAAGAACTGCAGTCCTTACACATCTGAAAACCTCCTCTACCAATGTGTTCAAATCCTCAATACCATATTCTACCTTGCCTTATGAGAGAGAAGTAATTTCTGGAAAATGTCCTTGAGAAATCCTTATGTCTTTAACCAAAAGAGGAATTGTTTATCCTGTACCACTCTTCAGACATGGACCTCTTTTTGTTTGGCTGCCTCTGGGATGTGGACACTTCTCTGGTGGAGGAGATGAGCAAGGTAGGGTTGGGCTGCTGCCCTACCCACTGGAGTCAGCACATCACACGTTGCCCAAGCCTATGTTCCCCATGGGAACTCTGCCTGTGTTCCCCATATTAACCCAGACTTCAGACACTGCTCAGTAGCTGGACTATCGAGATTTCCCACATCCTTTCCTCACCAGAGGAAAATTCCACATGCACTGGGTCACTGAGAGAGGATCCAGGGGTCTTGCACTGATAATTCCCAGTTGATGAAATAATGATTGTTTCAGGTACTCCTCTCAAATATTTTTTGTCCTGCCACCAAGATGTTTTTCCACTGGCTTGGGAACGCAAACCCATGCATTTGAGAGTTATCAGTTGTTCTTCGAATACTGTGGACCATGGCGGATCGAGCAGAACTACAGCTTTTGGAGGTACGTCTGAAGGGGAGATAGAAAGATAAAGCCTGCTGAAGTGGAGTGGAAAAGGCTGGGGGGAAGGGAAGGGGTGGCTTCCTCTGCAACTGGGAGTTTTCTGGCCTAATTCTCAGCCAGGACCAGCACTAGACATGGAGCAGAAGGAACGTGAAAAACTGCCTTGGACAGAGTATGTTCTTTCTTTGCCTTGGCTTAACCTAGACCTGGGCAAGTGGATACAATAAGACTCAGGCTCTTGGTGCAGGTCAGAAAATCTCAGGAGATGGGATTTGTCATTGGACACCATGCGGGCCTCAGCACAAGGGTTGATTCTCAATCCATCTACTCATTCCCACCGCAATAAAGGTGAACGCAGGATGTACCACCAATGCAGTTTCTAGACACTAGAAAATCACTCTCTGCTTAGCTGCCAATGCTTAATGGACAAGATTCTTTTCACTTTTATTACTTTTGAACTTTGTTTAGTAGGAGAATCTACAGAGAGGCATCTTTCTTTCACTGTCCATCTATACTGGGCACAATATGCAGTTAAGGGGGCTAAAGAATTTAGATAAAGGATGGGCAGCTAGGGAAATGAGCCTTGTGTTTAGAATTACAACTGGCTGATGGACCTGAGAAGCTGAAGAATGACAGTGATCTGAGCACCTTTTAAACGTATGTAAGGACTTTAGGACAGCCTTTTCTGCTCTGCCCAAGAGCTATTTCTACTTCCACTGGCAGTGGCACTAGTTTGAGCATAGAAAAGGAGCGGCCTTAGGGAATCGAGATCAGATCTTTTCTCCTCCACACCAGGTTTCTTGGTAATCAGGGAGGGTTGGGGCCTGGGAAAGTTAAGAGTAGGCTTTCTTTGCCTAATAGTGATGTGTTACCCTAGAAAAGCAACACCCTGAAGGGTGGCATGTCCCTGCCACTCTTTGACAAGGTTGGAACAGGACAGGCTATGCTGGCCAAGGAGACCAGTACTCAGAGCCTGGGAGGAACAGAGGCAAAGGGAACCTACCTTTTTGTTCTCTTCCAGGAGCTGTGAAGGAGCCAAGATTCAAAGATTAGCATGGAGCAATGTGTCTCAGATCTTTCAATTAGAAGTTCTATGAGAAATTTTCGAACAAAGCAGCCATAGCATCTTCTTTACTTTTTCCTCCCCACTCTTTTGCTCCCATTCTATACCACCCAGAGCATCTAAATGACAAGAGAAAATTGAGACTATAGTTTATAACCATGTAGTGCCTGTGTCCATCATCCCACCTTGCCTCTTCACTACTTCATGCTTAGTGGGTGCAAACTTGAATATCTCTCTCTCTCTCTCTCTCTCTCTCTCTCTCTCTCTCTCTCTCTCTCTCTCTCTGACTTGGGATTGAACCTAGGATCTCCATAGTGAACAACATCCTAGCCTTTTTTTATATTTTATTTTGTGAGGTTTAGCTAAATTGTCCAGGTGAGACACAAATCACCTAACTTTTTAAAGTCAATGTTATCCAAAAAATTATTTAGTTTGAAATTTTAGGATAGAAGAATGTAGAGTTACAATTTGGCAGGAACAGTCCACGTTTCCAATGGGATGAGAAGAACAAAACGAAACCACAACAAAAAATAATAAGAGGGATGTGAAGACAAAGGCTCAGTTTACGCTGATGCTCGCATTTGGAGACTTGGGGTAGCTTAGGGACCCCAGCTCTGCTCACTGCTCATTTCTCATGATCTGTTCCTGCACCCATGGTGGATAAAGAGACAGCATTTGGCTTTTCCCTGGCTCACTTCAGGAACTCAGGACGCTGTTCCAGATCAGCCCAGCTACTCACCCAGGATCAGCAGGAGCGGCCACAGACGTGTGAGGATCCGACGAAGTTGAGGGCAGGGCATGCTGGCCTCAGCAAGTCAGCTTATCTCTGCTAAAGAAGGAAGTTGGCAGTGCACTCCTCAGATAAGAACTGCAAAATTAAAAAAGGGAAGCAGAAGAACTTAGTACTATGTCACCCCTTGGGTGCTGACAGCGCGAGCATTGCCACCCTTGGAAGCGTACTTCCGCCCTGCTGCTCTGCACTTCCTGCTGCTGACTATCATCCTCTAACGGCTCGGCTCTCTCAGAAGAAGCACCTTCAAAGCTGTGCCTGACTGACTCCTCTGGAAATGTCAAGCTGTAGGTTTTCTCATATTCGAATAATCTGCTCCTCACTTTTTTCAAAGAGAAAGTCCCTTTGTTAACAAATGCACTCCTACCTAGCCTCTGGTTCTCGCATGAGTGTTCTGACATAGCTATGTTAAGTTAATGTGGAATTTCACTGTGGTTTCTGTTGTGAGTCACACCCAGGCAATGTGCCACAGCAGGTGCAAAAGCCTTTTTCACATTTACATAAGTTGCCATGAAGGTTATGAATGGGTAAATCATAGAAATTTGCAGGTAGCAAGAAAGCTGCCTCTGAGGTCCCCTCAGATCTGTGCAAATTAGGAGGAAATAAGCACTCAAATAGCAAAAGTCCTATTTTAAAAGTCAATGTTATTTTAGAAAGACTTTCTCTCATCTTGCAATCAAGGAAATTCCACCCCACTGTTTTCCAGTGTGCATCCTATGTGCTATTCTGTTTTTATCAGAACAGGTAATTATTTTCTCTGTGGTCTTCCTTGTTTGTGTTCCTTATTTTCCACTAATATGTAAGGGCCCATGCCTGTCTTGTCCGCCATTGCATCCCTTGAGCCTCACACAGTGCTTTCTTTAACATAAGCATCGTGTAAATACATGTTGAGGGCCTATTGAATGGATTATGAGAAACTCTGGACTGGTGTTTATTGCCCTTTCCCTTCACTCTCAGTCCTCTAAGGAGTCTTTAAATGTTTCTTCTAGTTATTCTTCTCTTTCATGAAATTTTAATATCACAGATGTGTGTGTATTTGTGTGCTGCATGTATATTTGTGTTTTACTTATAAGAAGTGTAAGGCTTGTTTACCTTCTCATTAATTCTTGCCTCTTCTCTTGTGATATCAGCACCATTGGAATACATGATCTTGACATAGGGAGCGAGTCTTCTCAGCAAAGCAAATACCAGGGCAGAAAATTGTGAGTATTCAGGAGACCTTTACATTGAGGCAGAAGATGATTGCCACCAATGAGTCCTTTGTGTAGTTACATAATGTCTATCTCTCTGCTAATGTTGAAGGATCACACAGGCCAGAGGAAGAGTCTAGTTTGTTCTCCACTGTGCTTCAGAGGCCTATTGCCTACCAATTTCTTGATAGGCATGTGCTGAATGAGTGAACAATTAGTGAACAGTACACAGCAGGATAGCAGCAGAAAAGGATCAGATACATCTATGAGAGATTTTCCTCCAGTATTCTGGAAATGAAGTACTGGTTGCATTTGTTCATTTATATGAAATTAAACTGTTTATTAAAGTTGTGCTGGTTCATTTGTAGTGCAGAGTCATTGTCAACTACAGAACAGGGGTGTCATTTCTGATTTCAAGAGTTTGGTCTTGTTTTTCTTCTCATGTGTGTCAATGATACTTTTAATTCTTCACTACAGAGCTCCCCTAAAAAGGTATAAATATCTGTAATTAAAGAAATTTCTCAGACTCACTTGTGATTGTACCCAGCACAGTCATCAACAAAAGCAAGGTTCAGTTGCATATGGATCGCTTGGAGATGTAATGTGTCAAAGGAAGACTAGCTCTGAGCATGCACAGATGCAAGTTTATTTCTTGGTAAAGGGTGAAGATGTTAGTCTTTACTAAAGGTTGTTTCCTGTGGTTGGAAAGAGATGTTCATAAATCAGCTTTTTGAATGTGATTGTTCATGTGGGGCTGAAAGTACAGCAGTTTATACCTCCTGTAAGGCAGCAAGTAGGCCTTTGTTTCCATTATAATTTAAGCAGCTAGCACAAAGCCTGACAGTTCATGTAGGGTTGATAAGGGGAAATATGAATTTCTTTAACATAAGCATCGTGTAAATACATGTTGAGGGCCTATTGAATGGACTACGAGAAACTCTGGACTGGTGTTTATTGTCCTTTCCCTTCACTTTTAGCCCTCTTTAAATGTTTCTTTTAGTTATTCTTCTCTTTCATGAAATTTTAATATCACAGATGTGTGTGTATTTGTGTGCTGCATGTATATTTGTGTTTTACTTATAAGAAGTGTAAGGCTTGTTTACCTTCTCATTAATTCTTGCCTCTTCTCTTGTGATATCAGCACCGTTGGAATACATGATCTCGACATGTGTGCTTATTTTCTCCTAATTTGCACAGATCTGAGGGGACCTCAGAGGCAGCTTTCTTGCTACCTGCAAATTTGTATGATTTCCCCATTCATAACCTTTGTGCCAACTTAAGTAAATGTGAAAAAGGCTTTTGCACCTGCTGTGATACATTGCCTGGGTGTGACTCACACCAGGAACCACAGTGAAATTGAGTTAAGTTTGAATTTCAGATAAAAACGAGAGAGAGAGAGAGAGAGAGAGAGAGAGAGAGAGAGAGAGAGAGAGAGTTACCAAGGATTGAACTCAAAACTTTGCACTTTCCAGGCAGGCACTTATTCTACTAAGCTAATAATTCTCCCTGGCCCAATAATTTTTATTATAATTATGTCACAGATAATATTTTTAATCTAGATCCCCCATGCCTATATTTTCATGTATTGATACAAGATAGTTCAGGCTGGCCTTGAATTCACTATGTAGCCCAGGTTGGCCTTGAACTAGCAATAACCCTCTTATTTTTAACTAGTATATGTTTGTGATACGTAACACAGTCATTATGGTGAATTGGTAGACATGCATGTTGCATCTTGATTCTTCTTATTGTTTGGGATACTTAGACTAAAAATAGTTGTCACCGTTTACCTAAAATTCAAATATGACAAAGAGCCCTGTATTTTTATTTGTTATAGCCAATATCAATAACTGAACAGAGCCACTTTCAATTTGAATAATTGTATTAATGAATGATGAGAAGGATTCTGACTTCCTTCCTTTTGCTTGCAGCTCCAAATTTCTCTGCACCTCCTTAACACATCCTAACCTGGGAAATGGGAAGTGACTTGTTTGCTTTGTGAATTCAGGAGAATGAATAGAGCAAGCTCCACTTATCTACAAGCTTTTCCTTCCCCTTGAACACAATCCTGGTAATAGATAGATGTGCTAACAAGAACTTCTGCTGCACTGGGGAGTGAGTGCCAGAGTTCTAAGCAATTGGGCTATGGCCTTAGATTTAAAAGAAACAGAAATAGAGAAACAAATATATGGGAACCACGCAATATAAGGAGAGACTGTCAATGGGACCAGGCTCTCTGGCTCTCAGCATTAGGTTTTAGTAGAACAGGGAATTTTGTAGATTGGAGAGACTAAGACTAAGCTAACTTATTTTTTTTACATTTTAATGGATTATGTTTGCTATCCATTTTTAATTTGATTTTATCTTATTTTAAAGAGTAAAAACAAAAGCAAAAACAAGTGCCAAAAACAAACAGAATAACATACAGTAACACATAAGATACAGATTTGCAAAACAACAATAGCAAATTAACATTGGTTTTTATAGTACATATTTTTTATTGTCAAATCTGTAGTTCAGATGAGCAGATATAGGTATGCAAAGTTGGACAAATAATTTAACATTAATGCTTGCTTCCTATACATCTTTGAGTTTTTTTCTAACTTTTAAACTTCATTACTGAGCCTATGCAAGAAGCTTGTGGCTTCAAGGCCCATGGTTTTGTGACATCAGAGGGTAACATCAGCTGGTGGTGATTTTGTTCACAGGCTGTTCACAGAAATTCTTTAAGCATTTCCTTCCTTTGAACCCAGAGGACATCATGAGTTCAGGAATGGTCTTTCATTTTTGTTCAGTGGCTGTTTCTGTAAAGGCAGGGATGAGGTGGGGCTAGAACCATGGAGAGCATTAAGTAAAAGGCACAGGGGCCTCCCGCAAGATGTTTAGAAAGCTGTGAAGGCCTTTGTAAGCAGGGACGGATGAGGTACCAGTCAGCCTCTAGACAGCTTGAGTGGCTACAAGGGCTGCCTCACCACAGAAACCTGGCAGCTGCAGCCTATCTCAACAAAGGCCTTAGCTACTTTTCCTAGGTATTCAAAGCTGAAGCACAGTTAAGAAAAGTGGAACTCTCCATAACCTCTGTAGGCACTACTGACTGGGATGCAGTTTTCAGCTGGAACTCTCTCTCTCTCTGTGTACTACGAAGTGGCAAGAAAGATCAAGTTCTAAATTGCAAGGGCCAAGCCTAAATATGCTGCCTGCCTCAGTCGCTCCAAATTCTACCCTGCATGCAGGCCACAAGCCATTTCTGAACTCGTGACACCCTCTGGGTTCAAGGGGAGAAAATACTTAAAGAATTCTCGAGGCACTAAAGATCATCTAATTACTGTAGGCAGCCATGTTGGTCTTCCCTGTATCATACAGGAAGATAAGTGATAAATCTATGGATCTCAAAAGGGGATAAACATCTGGCCCATAGGGTGACACCTAGCAAGCAACCTACCATGCCAGTCTGCGATCCTGGTGTGACCTTTATTATAGTGGTCCCAAACATTTTTTGGTACCAAAGACAAGTTTTTTGAAAGACAATTTTTCAGGGAATGGGGTGAATTTTTTTAGTTTCTTTTCTTTAACAGTACCTGTTTGCAATACATAATAATTCCATACCTCAACACTAGCATCACCACCTCAGCTCCACCTCAGATCATTGGATACTAATTTTCATCAGTAACAGCTAGACCTGGGGCCAGGGAAATAGCTCAGCAGGCATATATGCCTGCCTGGCAAGTGCAAGGTCCTGAGTTCAATCCCTGGTATCAAAGAAAAAGGATAAGAAGAAGAAAAGAAAAGCAAGAAGAAGGCTGGATATTTCACCTGTGTATTTTAAGGTTGGATTCAAGTTCCTATGAGAATCTAATGCTGCTGCTGATCTGACAGAAGGCAGGGCTCTGACATCAATGCCAGCAATGAGAGCAGCTGTAGATACAGAGAAAAGCTTCACTCCCTTGCCTTCTGCTTGCACCTTTCTCTGCTTCCAGGTTCCTAACATACCATAGGCCACAGACCAATAGATACTATTACCTGGATCCAGGGTTTGAGGACCCCCTGACTTGAGATCCCGTACTGAGCTCAGATTTCAGAAGTTTGAAGAACTTTAAAGAGGAAGTAAATACAAAGACATATTGAGTAGAGTTAATGGAAAAGACACAAAATGAATTATTTCCACCTCTATCTCAAAGAGTAGATGGTGGTGGCTGCCAACATTAACTTTGTTTATTTGTTTTATTATTTTTAATAAGAAATAACAATGAGACAGTTTCAAAAATCATTAATAGTACATCCCCAATAATTAATACAATGCATATTATTGTCCTTATAGTAGTTATTCAGAGTACAGGATGCAGATATGATAATTTTTCTAATCATTATTAGTACGAAAATTTCTTCTCATTGAACTAAGAGAAAGTAGTTGTGAGACCTGCCTCACCACATGGTTTTCCTCTATAAAAGTCCCTGGAAGAGACAGCTTCCCCAGGGACACCCACTTGGGATGGCCCCTCCCATTCCTCTCTCAGACAGGAGCTTCCTTTCCCTCAATAAATATGTTCTGCTCATTAAAAGAAAAGAAAATAGTTGTATACATAGTCCAATACTTCATAATTACAGAGCGTTATTGGCAGAACTGTAAGGTGGGATGTCTTACAATTCAGTTCCAGTTCAAAGGTCCTGAGTCACCTGGCATCAATCTGCCAGAGCCTCTTTGGGTTCATTGTTCTGTCACAGATGAATACATCTCTGTTATTTTCTGTGGAAGAATAACAGCTGAAACAACTCTAGTTCCATCCAGACATGGAATACTTACTGGTTGAGATTAACCAGAATATGAAATCCAGGGCCACAATCTGGCATGGTAATGCACACCTGTAATCTCAGCATTTGGAAGACTGAGGCAGAAGGATAGCTGTGAGTTCAAGTCGAGCCTGGGCTACAAAGTGAGTTGAAGACCAGGTTTAGCTACTCAGTGAAACCCCATCTCACAAAGACCAAAAAAAGAAAGAAAAGAAAATTGAGGGCCAGGGTTATTTTGACTCCTTTCGATTTTTAATTCTTGTTAATAAAGAATTTAACTAAGCATTGAATTAATGGGATTACATCCCATTCAATTTGTGAAAACTTCTGCAGTTGAGTATGGAGGACCACAAAAAAAAAGTACTCTCACTGGCCAGAGTAAATCTTGCAAACATAGAATTAAACTAGGGGACTCAAGCAACTATTATTATATTTCTCCTTTTTGCAGATATTGGATCACATCTATGTGTAATTTTTTTACATTCATTCAATATATTCCACAAGGACTTGTGAAACAGCAGGAGGTTGATCAGATCTTTTGGAAGCTATGCAGTTGAGAAAAGAGATGTCACTGGCAAAGCTGGATTATTTCAAAGCGGAGCACTGATGCACTGTGTGTGACCAAACAGAAAACCTGAGCAATTGGAAAATGGCTGAAAATTATTACTGCTACTCAATATTTATTTCCAAAAGTGAGTCCAAGACTTTTCCCTCTTCTTGCAAATTACACTGAGAAATACTGTGATTTCTTTTCAGCTGGTCTATGCTATGTTTGCTTATTCTTTAGTTGGATGCACTATAATATGAAGAATTGTAGGTGCAGTAGTGATTATCATTTATAGATGCAAAACTCGAAAGAGAGAAAGAAAGAAAGAAAGAAAGAAAGAAAGAAAGAAAGAAAGAAAGAAAGAAAGGAAAAGAAAAAAATTAAAAGTTTAATTTACTCGGATTTGAATGTGTTAGGTATTTTTCTTACAAAGGGATTCAATGTTTGAACCTCAATTTGTTTCTAGGGATTTTAACAAGAGAAGCAGTTTGCAGAAAATATTTCAACATTGTCACTCTACTATTGGAGGATCTTATGTTATTGTTTACTATTAGATTTTGTGCTGTTGTTTAATCTCGTTAGAAGAACTCTGAGCAAACCAAATCATACCTAAAATTTGGGATCAGAATTATAATTATAGCAAAATTTCAGCCTTGGATCACAAATGATATTGGTGTTACATAATATATTTACCTCTCTCTTTTTTCCCTGTATTTATTTTATCCATTCCTTTTCCCTTTTTGATTCACAAAGCTAATAATAATGCTCTGCCTTGGAGTCCATAATTCCTTTAGAGTCAAAATGATGGACCAACTATACTTGACTTTAGTTCCACATGTAATGGGCATGTAATGATTTAGATGAAAAACTTTGAAGTGACCCAAGTAAATTATTCAGAGTTTATTTTATTGCACACAATCTGAAGACATTTGATCCCTTTTTTACAGTGGTAGAATTCTTTTCAGGTCAGGAACCTCCTGAAAACTGCTGAAACCTTTGTGAATAGATGAAGGTACCCAGGAAACTATCTAGATGAGAAGAGAAGAACCCTGGCACAGAACTCCCATAGGGGTCAATATTTAAGGGAGCACTATCGGTGGAAGAGGGGATAGTGTGGGTAGGAGAAGTGTCGTGAAAGCCTCCTCTGACTTCTACCCCTGCTCCCTTACTCGATGAGCACCTTCCCAAATTTCAGATCAAATTCTGAATTAATCTGCTTTTCACAGGAAATAGAAGAATGTGATGGGAACTCACTCAATTTCATGCTGTCAAATCTACTCATTCATGAATCTGGGTCAATTCACTCCTGCCAACAAGTACTGTTGACAGACAGGGAATTTCCTCTTCTAGGACTCGTGCAGCCCCCTGAGATGTGGCTCTCAAGTCCACCTGCCTTTGTACTGGCTGAGTTGCTGACTCTCTTTCTCACTCATATCTTCAGGTGTGTCCTTCCCATTACTTCTGTCAGCATTCATAGATGCATACTTCTGCATTTCAAACAAGACACCATCTGTCTAACCTGAGGATACTGAAACTTAGAACTTCAAAGATTTAGGAGCCAGATTCAAATCCCATTTTTGTCCCTTTTCCCCTGTGTGATCTTTGCCAAGTTATTGGACCTCTATGTCCTCTAATATCATCATCTCTAAAATGGGCATACTGGGAACAATATTAGTAACTAACACAGAGGAAATGTTTTATATGCATTAGACTTCATTTTTGTCATTCTAGTGTTCTTTATATACAAACTTGATGAACCCATGAGTTCACATTAAACACATTCTCTCCAGCTACTCAAGCTTTCAGTCTATTTGCAGATTTTCTTTATAATTCCAAATAATCTGGCATTTAAAGTGCAATAATAGCATCTCTTAAAAAACCTCGGATTTTTTAAATTTTTATTTTGACTCACTGGCATGTAGCTCTCACTTTTGATTTCTTCATTCACTGAAGCGTTCTTTACTTTTGGGTTCCATAACACGATACTCTCTGCCTTTTCTTCCTATGTCTCTTTCTCTTTCTATTCCTTGTCCTATCCTTTGCAGCTCCTTCTCCTCCCATACCACTCTTTCCCATTTTTGTGCCCTATTGTACTTCTAGCTCCCTCACTCATAGCATTTAATTATCACATTGTTGAACATACATCTTTCCTTCCTCTGGAGCCAAGGTGGACATATCCAACATGTACTAAGGATTGTCCTCCATCTGTCTTACTGGCTTCTCCAAGCTAAAATATCATTTTGGAACTAATCTCTTTTTTTGACCACATCTGTTTTCTTCATATGTTGCCAGCCCCATCTCCTTCAAAGCTTAGGACAAAGACTCAACATCTCTCCTCGCATTTCCAGCTCTCTTGTTGTACTCTGATAAAAATTGTTAGTGTTGATTTTGACTCATTTCACTTCCTGTCAGAACCCTAGTGCAACCTGCTACTATTGACCTATTATTTCTAAAGAAGCGTCTTTGTTTCTCATTTGTAATACACATACAACAGTACACAAAAGAAAAGCATTTCATTTAATAAATTATTAGAAGGGAGGGCCAGATAGCTTAACAGACGAAAGCACCTGCTTAAGCAGACACAGGGACCAGGGTTTGATCCTCAGCATGTCCCGTGCCAACCCTTCCCCTGGGGGCACACTGAGAGGGCGATTGAGACTGGGAATGGTGGCCTGCACCTGTAATCCCAGCATTTGGGATGCTGAGTACAGGAGAATCACTATGACTCCAATCTGTATAGTGAGACTTAGTAAATCCTGTACTAAATACATTTAAAAATTAGTTAATTAAAAAATAAGTTATTGGAATGCAATCACTAATGTAATCACCACTCAGATCAAAAGTAGGACATTACCAGGACCCTAGGAGTCTTGAATATCTCTTCTCTCAACTCCCTTATTTTCTGTATTTTAGCTTACATGATCATTTCTTTATTTTGCATTAGTTTTTTCCTGTTTTTGGAGTTTTATAGTTACATATCAAACTGTTTTCTTGTCTTCTTTCATTCAACATTATGTTTGGGAAATTTATCTGTTCATTTATCCTAGGTTGTCATTTTTATTGCTGTATAAATTTCTATTATATCAACATGTCCCTATTTTATTTATCCATTTCACTATTTATGGCTACTTCAGTAGATTCAAGTTTTTAATATTTAGAGATATTATCAACATTTTGGGATATGTTTCAGCATTTATTAATGCATAAATTTAATTATTGGGTTATAGGGTAATATATATGTATGTCAGCTTCAATACATATTGCCAAAACTTTTTCCAATTTACATTCTTGTTGCTCTGCTTAAATTTAGTCATTCTCGTTCATATCTAGTGGTATCCTGTCATGATTTTATTTTGTATTTCTTTCATTATTACAGAGGTTAGCCACACTTCTACAGGTCTACTGTCTTGAATTTTCTCTTTGGTGAAGTACTTCAGCATTTTTCTACTGGGTCACCTATCTTTTCTTTATGGATCTTATGAGGATTTGCAGCTGAATAGAAATCCATTTCTAGGTTTATGTAATGCGAATGTCTTCTCTCATTTTGGAGCTTAAATTTGCATGATCTTTCTCATGTCGTTGGGTAAACAGAAGCTCTGAATTTCAATTCAGTCAAGCCTATCAATCTTTTCCTTTATTTTTACTGTCTCATTTAAAAATTTTTCTCTACTCTGAATGATGAAGATGTATTAAATTGTCAGCTAAAAATCTGTTCCGCTTTTCAGTTTTTTAATCCACTTGGAATAGATTTTTTGTTTTTATTTCAGTACAGAGTAAGGAAGAGATTAAAATTTATTTTATTTCCATCTGCATATCTAATTGTCACAGAAACAGTTACAGAATCATTTATAGAAAGCTCATCTGTTTTCTGTTACTGTGCTATTTATAACTAATAAAAAGTACAAATAAGCAGGGATTTGTACATGGTTGCATTGGTTTTTGGATTCTCTGCAAGGCTGCATTAGTTGATTTTTCTACCCTTGAGTCTATTGCATATTTTTCATTTTTACATACTTTTGTAGTACTGGAGATATAGCGCAGGGCTTTGCACATTCTAGACCCTAACACTGAATGCTATGATCCTGAGCTACACCCCACTGCCTATTTTTCTCCTTGTCATAATAGCAAACTGCCTTTTAATTTCATGAAGTCCTTCTACCTTGTTCTGTTTGGGTCAAAAAACTTTCTTGAGGGGCTGACAAGATGGTTCAGCCATCTAAAGCGCCTGCTTAGGAAACCTTAGGCAACTGCAGGGACTGTGGTTCCATTCCCAGTACCACATGCTGCGCCAGCCCCACCTCCAGGGCAGGCAGAGCCAGCCATAAGATAAAAAATAAATAAATCATCTAAAAAAAACTTTCTTAATATTTTTTACATCTTTACATCTATGTTTGCACATTAGTTTTTTTTTTTGAATGTTTAACTTCAACTTATTTTTATGCTAAATGTGGTCATACATGTCTATAACCCTAGAACTCAAGAGGTTGAAGCAGGAGGATCACTGAGAGTTGAAGGCCAGCTTTGGCTACATGATGAGACCCTGTCTCAAAAAAAAAAAAAATAAAATAAAGAAAAAAAAATAAAATTAATGTACTTTTATAAATGATACAAGTTTATTGGATACAATTAAATTTAAAATTGACTTCCTAAATTCCATTAAAAATGAACTCAAGAAAACATATGTTCAGATTGTGATTTCATTAAATCAATAGATCAATATGCAGAGTCTGAGATTCTTATTATATTGAAAACTCCAGTTAGTAAATATGGTGAGCTTCTCCACTTGTAGGTCTTATTTCATCTTCTCTTCTAGCTATTATTGCTCATATAATGCAATGCTGTTAACTATAATCACATCCTAGGAAAGTGCTGTAACACTGAGCTACACCCCTAGTCCAGAATTTATTATTAAGTATGTATTTGCTACCACATGCCATCCTAATCCTAGAATCTCAGGTGTGCCATGCTGGCCACAGAAATTGGGCATGGTGGCACATGACTGTAATCTCAGCACCGGAGAAGCTGACACAGGAGGATCTTTATGAGTCTGAACTGTCTAGTGAGACTCTGTATCCAATAAATAAATACAAAATAGATAGATAAATAAATGGTACTGTAAAAACTGGTTTTCTACCTGCAAAAGACTAAAACTAGACCCATATCTATGGCCAAGCACTAAACTAAAGTCATAATGGGTCAAAGATATGTATTAAAATATAAACACTAAATTTACTGGAAGGGATAATAGGTACAAATTTCAAAGACATTGGTGTAGGCAGAGACTTCATGAACAAAACCCAGATTGCAAGGAAATATTACCATCAATCAACAAGTGGGATCTCATCTTATGATAAAGCTCTTGCACAACAAAAGACAACACAAAGAGTGGGAAAAAATTTTAGCCAGTTGTCTTTCTGACAAAGGACTTATATCTAGTACATATAAAGAATTGAAAATCTCAGACCCCAAAATCTAAAAACTCAATTCAAAAATGGCACCTAGAATGAATATTACTTCTCAGATGAAGAAATACAAGTGGAAAATAAATACGTGAAAGTATTTGACATCACTAGTTATTAGAGAGATGTAAATTATAACAATGATGAGTTTCCACCTCACTCCAGAATGAATGACTATCATCAAGAGATCAACCAATAACAAATGCTGGAGGGACTGTGGGGAAAAGGGAGCCCTTCTCCACTTTTGGTAGGGTGCAGACTGCTACAACCATTGTGAAAATCACTGTAAAGATTCCTCAAAAGCCTAGGATTATAGATCCCATTTGATCCAGCTATTTCTCTTCCAGGTGTCCTCATAGAATTAAAAACATCATAGATATATGTGTACCCTTGTTTATAGCAGCAATTTCTAGTAGCTACGTCATGGAAGCAACTCAAAGTCCCATCAATCAAGGAATGTATAAAACAATGTGGGTTTTTTTTAATACAATGAAGGTCTACTCAGCCACAAAGAAGAATACATTTCTAGCAACATTTCTAGTCAGATGGATACAACTTGAAGTCATACTCAGAAGTAAAATAAAATAAATTCACGTGTATAAACATGCTCATCTGCTGAGTGTGAGAAACTGAGTGTAAATAAGTTCTAAAATATATAATAGATGTTATGAAATGGGAAGAAATGATTCAAAAGGAAAAAGGAACTAGGGTGGGAGAAGGGAGAAAGGATGGAAAAGAAAAGGGAAAATAACTATTTAAAAAGGGTAAAATGGAAGCAAAATTATGTAAATAGAGAGGTGAAGAAGGGTGAAAAGGAAGAGAAGGGATGGGAAAAATAGACAAAATAAAATATATCATGTGCAGTTATAAATTCTCCACGATGAATATTTCATTATGTATTTACAGAGCTACAATTAAGAACACTAATTATGGGTAGTGATACTTAGCAGTTGTCAAGGTTTTGTAACCAATGGGTTTGTATTTTAGACCATAAGAGCAAACATTTTGTCTGTGTAGCTAAGCAGATGTTAAACTGGGAATTTGTATTTAAATTAGTTCCCCTAACTTCTGTCTGATCACTTCCCCTTGATGTACGTGGAGTCTTCCAGGCAGACTAGTTCATCCCGGTTACCTGTTGCACTCTCTCTCCATCAAGAGAGACAGAGAGAGGATGCTCTCATAGCTCTGGGTCTAGCAAAGTGTCTCAGGTTACTGGGTTCAGATCTACCAAGTTCAAACTCGTACAGGTGGGCCTGGCTTGAGTCTGGCTGCTGTGCTCTACTTCTCCCTGCTGCAGCCCATGGAAGTAAACCTTCTGTGCCCCTCTGGCAAGATGTTCAGCTCCTGGATTAGTTGGGTGGGTCTGACCCCTAGCCTCTCTACAGGAAGTTCCACATCAGGCCTGTTTAATGAAGGAGGTTCCTGCAAGTGTGCAGATGGTCCCACACACATGCCAGACCTGGGCTCTGGCTGGAAAGGATATGTTCATTATGTATATATAAAAGTACCAATAAATTTGTTTATATTAAATAAATGAATAAATAAACAAATAAAGCACTCAAAGAAAAAGAAAGAGGGAGGTAGATTTTGGGGAAGGGGAAAGAAGAAAGGGAAAGTAAACTCATTAAAATTCAACATATATATGTTATATATATGTTATATGTATGTTATATATATATGTTATATATATATATGTTATATGTATGTTATATATATATATATATATATATATATATATTATACATGTTCCCCAATATAAATGGAATTATTATTTATCACAAATATACAGGACATGGACCTAACTGGAAGCATCCCAGAGGCCTCCATAAGAGTCCATCCAGACAATTCCTAGGTTCCATAGTATGTCTTTCTATGTTAAGTTAGTTTTTTCTCCTTACAGAAGCTCCCAATAGGATAATTGCTAGGATTTGGATAGATTTGTACCCTAAGAGTATAAGCATTAAGAGTTTGATTGCTGCTGTGGCAATGGTGACAAGGAGATGGGATCTTTCAGGAAGAGTGAAAGGTCCTTCATTCGACTGGGGCACACCTATGGGATGGACAGTGAGAGCTCAGTCTCTCTAGCTTCTCATTCGATGTGATCTCCAGCTTTCACCATTGCAACCTTCCAGGAGGTGGTGCCATCCACTATGAAGCCCTCAGCAGAAGCTCAGACAATAGAGCTGGCCAGTCTTAGACATAAGTTTCTAGAACTGCAGGCTAAAATAAAGCCCCTTGTTTGTAATATTTCCTGCATGAGAGATTTTATTGTAATAATATCAGACTGACTATTACAACAGTGTACTGGGATTGGGATTAGACAGCAGAGAATATGTTTGCTAATTAATTACAAGCAGAGCCATTATAAAACATCTGTACCATCACGGAAGAGAAGCAGTTTGTCCTCACTGGAGCACAGTCTTGCTCTGGGTGGGGACCTCCTTCTACATTTACTCTGCTTCTCCCCACTACACCATGGGTACCCTATAGGCCTGCCAACATACTTGGCTTTTATTCAGAACAAGCAATGTATTTTACAAAGAATTAAAACCCTGGGCTAGCCTACCAACCGTCAGGTTTTGTTACTTACCTGTTACCTAGAAGCAGTGTCCAGCACATGGAAGATTTTTATTCGCACTGAAAGACAACATGGGGAAAGAGTCTTCCCCTAAGTTTGCCTAGAATCGATGCATGACACTTTGTTCCACACTCAGAATATTGAGTTTGAGAACTAGGAAGTAAAAGTGAGCTATAAGTTATGTTGTCTTCTATTAATATAACTTCTGCTTCCTTTTCAACATTTTATCTTACCACTGCTATGTGTTTGGCCTTTGCTCAGAGGCATTAGACTGATACTCCAGGGGACACAACAATGATTCCCTTGAACTGGAAACCAAAACTGTAGCCTTACAGTTTAGGGTTCTTCATGTCACTGGATCAATGGGCCAAGAAAGAAATAAGAAAAAAAGGAGAAAGGCTATGTTGGAGGAGATTGGTTAACAATATACTTAGGGAAGGTATGGTTGCTAATTGGCAAAAGAAATGGCCAGGAGTACATCTGGAATTCAGAGCATCTCCTCCAAAATAGCTTCTAGCACATTCAGTAGTAAAACATTTGAATTTATTAACATATACTTATTTATTATATCTTTTGTTAAAGCTCCATATGTGCACAGCTAGCTACCCTTTATTAATCTGTATTTTGTTTCTCAGTACTTTCTCTTTTTCTTTCTTTCCTTAAAAAATCTTGCTAGATATACTTGAATCTCAGCCTTTTAATAAAATGTCTGCTATTTTGCCTGCTTCTCTCTGATCATTTTTTTAATCTTTCATTCACGTATTTGGTATAGGGACTCGCTACACAGCTCAGACTCACAGTACACCTCTTGTCTCAGCCTTCCAAGCACTGGAATTACAGGTGTGCACCACCAGGCCCTATTTCAGTGGTTTGCACAGCACATTCCAGGTTCTGGGACTGACTTCGCATGCAGTACTGGGGATCAAACTCAGGTTCTTGCACTTGTCAGTAGGCTCTTAGACCACTGAGTTATCTCCCCAGCCCTCTCTTCTAATTTTTTACTGTTCTAATATCTTTATGTTTTCTTTTTTGGTCTGTTTCAGAGAGGAGAATTCCATTGCTTCTCTTTCTAGTTTGGTAGGTTGCAGCCCTTGTCTTTAATCTTACTAATTCAGTAAAAAGTGTTAATTAATACAATAAAATTCCCAGTACTTCTCTAGTTTTTCTTATAATTTTCAAATTATGTTTTCATTGTTATCCTGATAAGTTCATAATATTCTTTATTGTTTCTTCTTTA
>PVKN010012074.1:0-21084 GCA_004027915.1 Capromys pilorides
TCTGTAAAACTCTGTCTCTCCACCCCTCTCCTTTTCTAATTTTCTCAATGTTCCTTTTTTTATTTACATAAACCACATTACAGAAATCCAAACAATCTCACATCTAAAAATATAAGATACATTGCAAAAAGTAAACTTGAGGAAGACAACCAGACCACTTAGGGAGCAAAATGTCCAGGTTCTAACATTTCCTGTTTTATATCTGACAGCAAAGCTTAGTAGGAAATTAGAGCAAAAAAGACATAAAGGACCCAGAGTGAATGTAAAATTTAGACATCCAATTGTGTCTCCACAATTACTGAATACAAATTGAAAAACAAAGAAAAAACTTACCAATTAAAAGAAAATGGTTGGGGCTATAAAATCTTTTAAGTTATCAATTATGAGAGGTAAAACACAATATATCAGCTCAAAATTGTAAATTTAGAGAAATTATGTAGTACTTATTCTGGTTTTCTAGTCTTACCAATGATCATACTTTCAGACATTTAACCTGCATTTTCAGTTTTTATCTCATAAATTAGGCTCTGTGGAACACTGTTTCCTTTCAATTGTGTTTGTCATTATAAAGCATAATATTACTCAAATGAGTTCAACTGTCTAATAAACTTCTGCATATGTTCTTCTGGATATTCTCTGAAATTCCTGGCACCAGCTAACAGATTCCACTGAAACATTTCCCTTTGCTCAAGTCCCGATTCTACCTTTTTCTCTCATTTCTTGAACTTCAAAATTAATATTTTTGACAAATATTATTGAATATATAATAGACCAAATTGGACAAAGATGGCAGTATTGTTGTCAGCGTGCTTCACAATACTTGGGTGTACAACAAGATGTTTGTTGACCCCAAAGAAGAACAGTGGTTTTACAAGTAGGTTACAATTTTTATTGACCTCCATCTGAGTCCAATATCTTTGTTCTAAAGAGTGGAGCTAGCCCTTATAAAAGAAAATCTCTTCATGTTAGAAATCCCAGCTGCCTTGTTTTTCCCAACTAAGTTATGTGTAAAACATAAAGAGAATTCTCAGATCTGCTGGGATATAGGGTTGCTAGGGTGACTGTTAAAGAATGTGAGCCTGAGACTATCAGAGATCAATAAGAACAGGAAGGCACCAGGGGCTAAAGTTAGAAATATTAAATCTTTGGACAAGACCTTTTTTCTAAAGCCTGGAGATCTAATTGGTTTTCTTTGTCTTATCTTTCAGCAATGGTTATCTCACACACGGACTCCTTTCTTCAGATCATACACTTATTTCTTCTCTGTGCTTCTTTAAGACATCAGATGAGTAAAAATTCATTACCAGGGAAGAGGTAAAGGTTTTGTCAGCCATATTCCATGCTTCCCATTATCTCATTATTGGTTCTACGATTTCTTCTTGACTTATTTCTTTTCTATTACCCCTTCTAAAAGAAGATTTATACTCTGAACTTCAAATTAAAACCTCCTCACACAACCCAAAATCATTCCTACCTCCGTAAATAATAACTGACTGCCGCGGAAAGTATCATAACATAATAATAACAATTCCTCACTCTGTTCAGTGAGAAATTTCACTACTTCACTTAAGAAGGAGGAAGAAGGGCAAAGGTGACATGAAAAAGGCATGTTTGCTTCTTAAAACATCTGATATAAAAGTGTCATATGTAAATTCTATTGATACCTTATCACTTGGTCATACATAGACATAAGACAGTTGGAAATTAAAGTCCGTTGGGAGCAGTTTTATTTCACCAACAATTGCATAGGATTGCTTCTATAATATAGATTCTGTGCCATGAATAGGAAAACAAAAAACAATCCCAATGGATAATTGACTATGTTTACAGTATTTAAATGTGAACATCAATTATAATATAATTAAATATGTAATGAGATGTATGACATTGTACTGCTGTTTGACGAATTCAGGGTTGTTTTTTGTTTTGTTTTGTTTTGTTTTGTTTTTGCCTGAATATTTATGGTGACTTTAACGACTGTATGCTTAGATGTGGACAGACATTCTTCAAGGTATTTGAGTTATAGTAATAAATAAAAACAAAAATGACAGTGCTCATGGAGCTTATCACTTGGAAAGAGAAGACAGGACTTTATTTAGCATACAATATTATGTAATTTCATTAAGTAGACAAATGTCATGGACAATAGTTTAATGGAGAAAAAGGATAGAGTATGTGGAGTGTGGACCTCAGGCTGATCCTAACATAGTTCCTATTTCTTTCATTTTTTTTTCAAAGAAAATTATCTTTAATAGTACATTTTAGGTATACACAATGATCAGATTCATGATAGGGAATGTGTACCTGTACATGATATAATACTCTTTTTTTTTAACTCCCCTGTCATCCCTTCAACTCTTCTCCCCCTCCTTATTTATACAAGTTTTGTTTTCATTTTTCTTTCTTTTCTGTGTTTTGTCTTACTTTTCACTTCATTCCTTCCCCCACTCCATTTCCTATGTGAACATTTTTTCCCTGTTTTGCTTCCTATTTACACCTTTGGTTGTTCACACCAGAGAAACACGGAAGTATTGACATGTAAGTCTCATATGTCTCATTCAGAACCATAGTCTCAAGGTGCAACCATTTACCTAGAAATATCTCCAGCTTATCCATCTTTATGGCACAATACTACTCCATTATATTTAAAAAAGTCTGTTTCCTTTCATCATTTGATGCGTCATTTCTTTCTTGAAACCTTATCAGCATATTCTTCTTTACCTGAATTTTGGGTGGAGATGTTGGTCTTCTAGGTTGCCAAATGAATCACTTGTTAAACTTGACTTATAGTATTTTAGGGTTTCTCTAGCCTGTTCCACCCATGTTTCTCAAATTCCTCCTAAAAATCAATTTGAAATGATTCTATCTGTTGTCTTAGGGATAAAAATAACTGCCTCAATTCTTAGTACAGATTTTTTAGGCATGGTTTAATTTAGCCAACCAAAAGCAACCATTATACTTAGATCTTGTTTCTAGTATAACTGATGGTGAGATGGATACAGTTTGGATACATTTTCAAAATAAAGACAGAATTTTATTTTATTCAGATATTAGATAAAAGATATAAAAAGGTTAAAGTGACTGTAAGATAGAGGAAGATGATTTCCATAAAGCTTGAGGGACAAAAATTAATTGTAATTTGATCATATTAAACTGAAAGTGAACTTATTAATTATCAAGTAGGGATGCAGGCCAAGAACGTAGATAACTAATTCCAAAGTAAGAGATTTGCACTGGAGAGTAAAGGAGAAGTAGCTGGATGTAAAACTTTGCGATTTGCAATCTAAAAGGTATTTTTATTTAAAATCCATGAGACTGTATGAGATCACCAAAGGGAAACAAGTTAAAGGAAGAGGTCTCAGAGGTAGGCAGGGAAACCTGCCAACGTTAATGAAAGAGGAAGATGAAAAGATACTTCTCAAATTTATTTGCTTCTTATCTGAGAAAGTAGACAAAGTGTCAATATCATAGTAGTCAGAAAGGTCCATCCTTGAAAAAAGTACTCACGTAAGCCATAGAAATGCACCACTTGAATCATTTAGCAGACCTGTAAATACTAGAATGCATACTGTTAATTATAGATACCTGTCTTCTTAGACTTCTGTTTAAGGAGCTTCCAGTCCTACAAGTTTCAATGGGCTCAGAACTGATTGATTCCCATAACAGGAAATAAAGGACTTCCTTACATTAGTTTTTCACAATTTCCACAAAGTAGGGGTTACACCAGTTATCTTCTGAAAATAATAATTTGGGACAATAAGAGAATAGAAACAGACTTTTCTAGGCAGAGTTACAACATCAAATCATAAAATTTTTGTGCATTCTAGCTTAATAATTTTAAATTCAAGGATTCTAAAATTCTTCAGCCTATGAAATCCTATACTTTCTTACTGAACATTTAATTTGCTCTAGCTTTCACCATACTTATAATTAATGGTATTTGAAGCCCCAATGTCCATGTAGGATAGATTATGTAAATTAAATTATGAACAAAGATACATCAGATCACTAAACAGTAATAGTATTTTTTTGAGACAGAGTCTCACTCTGCTGCTCACATTGACCTTGCTCCCACTGTAGAGCCTTGAATTTATTGTTATCACCCTGTCTCAGTCTCCTGATGGCTGGAATTATAGACAAGCACCACAATGCTCTACATAATAATGATATGTGTGTAGACAGAATTTACATAATGCTTTTTATATGTCAGGCAGTTTATAATTTTTTAACGTAATCATCATAAAAATCTCAAAAGCCAAGTGTATTAGTTACTCTTCTCTCCTTGCTGGAATAAATACCCAACACTCTAACTTAGGGAGGGAAACTCACCCTTACTGGAGGTTTCATAGTTTAAAGCAGCCTGAATTACTCAACAAAACCTTAAGACACAGCCATCCTGTGCCACAGGGTCTCAAAAAAGGGCCGGGGTGTAGCTGTGTCCCTGATGATCTGCTCCATACTTCCAAGAGAGGCCATCAGGCCTGGGGATGGGGTAAGACACATGCTGTCAGTTAACACTTTGGGACTCTCTGCCTCCATTGCTCAAGCCCCACCCTGGTCCTCTGGCCCTGCCCCTGGAGCCACATGCCACTCCTCAAGCAGGGACAGCTTCATGATTGACATGAGGCTTTAGGAGGACAACTAGATACAAACCATAACACCAAGTATAATTATAATGTTTGTTCTACAAATGCAAAAACAGAGGCACAGAGTTTAGCAACCAACCTATGATCTCGTGGCTAGGAAAAATTAGGATCTGGGCTCTAAAAAATCTCACTGTCCAATCCGTGCTTTCATCTATGCTATAATTTTATCATAATCCTCAGATTTTCCACAGTTTTATTCATTGCTGAATTTTAGGTTATTCTTTCACCTAGCTATTTCTATCTGTTGCTTCAATGAGGAATTTCCTGCAAAGAATTCTAGCATTTTTATCACTTATTAGAAGTAGGCTCCCTTTCCCATAACTGCTTATATACTCATTCAGTTTTTAAAACAATATATTGGATGTCCAATTTTGGTTACAAATTAAATTGTGTGCAGTAGAAAGTATCAAAAAGGGTGTTAACCATGCAAATTTGGACAGAATTTAGCTTGATAAGCAATAGAATTGTGTATCAGATCCTGTAATGAAAAAAAGCAAAGGAACTAGAATAAAATACTTCAATGTCAAGATTAAACTAAGAGCAACTGGCAGTCAGCCAATGAAAGGTGGCTATAGTGACAGCCAATGAAAGGTGTGTAGTGACAATGGTGTGAAGGGGGATATAGGGCATCCACAAGCATGTGAATTGAAGAAATACCGAGTACTGTATGATAATTTCTATCCATATTTCAAATTGTTAAGTACCTGTTAGATGGACATACACTATTCTAAGCCCCAGTGAATAGTACAATGTTGCCGTCCTCAAGAAGTTTACAATCAGGTCATGAGAAATTTTTGAAAAGGCAGGATATTTTTTGTATATAAAGTCTAATGCACATATACAGTAAATGTTTAAATTTAAAAATAGTATTACATCAAAAAGATACAGTGCCAGCAATCTTCCTCAAATACTTTCCCTCACTTCAAATGCACTTATTTCATTTGCCACTTTCTGGGCAGTTTGGGAAGAATTTTTACTCAATGTCTTTATGTGGCATGATAAAAAAAAAAAAAAGATATGGCGAATGTTGCTGCCAAGTGTCATCCAACAGAAAGGCAGGCTTGTGAGACAAGTGGCGTGGCCTCAGACCCCTGGTTCATTAGGACTGGTGCCATGGAACTTCTAGCTATACTCCCAAATCCAGATCAGCACAAAATGTAAACGGTTTGAATTGATTTAGGACATTGGGGCAGTTAGGTCACCTAACCAGAGACACTCATGGAACAGGATTTCCAAAACTGTGTAGGAACATGGCAAGAGTGAGGGGGTGGTGTGCTCACCTGAGGAGGATTCTGAGGAGGTTAATATCAATATGTATATATAAATCTAGACATTTACCATATTTTTTGGCCACAGCACATAATAAATCATGATTTGTTTTTCCTCATCTGCTTTCTCCAAGTTTGTGAGCATCAACATGAGGAAATCATCATCCACAGGGATTCTGATCCTTGTTTATGAGCTATTTCTAACTCTCCTTAATGGCCTTCCCATTGCAAACAAGGGCCAAAATTGAAGCTGGGGCTCTGATCCAATCCTAATAGCTAGGGAAGACAGTGAAGGACTTAAATCTAGGACTGACAGGAGAAGGCAATGCCTGTGCTTTATGTGTTTTAATGTGCTGCTTCTTCGGCCATAATGTCTCTTATAAAAGGAGTTTAAGTCCTGCAAAATGGACACCAGTATCATAAAACAGTAAACCTCATATGGCAATTTACTTTAATCCAGAAGCTTAGATATAAAGGGATGAAAAGCAAAGTAGACATATAAGTTACTCTTAGCATTTACACAGAATACATTGAAAATAGCAGAATTTCAGATGCTAAGAATAACAATTGGGTTTGCTACTCAGAGCCTGCTTTGGTCCATTTGAGAAAAGCACACCAGTCATTCTTAATGGCCCCTGCAAAGCCCTACCATGTCTTTGCCAAGACTCTCATGTAATAGTTACATGATAAGCCCCACCGTGCTTCTCAGTAAATCAGGGAGTTCCACAGCTAACTTGCACGATAAGCCCTGCTATATTGAACAGTAAATCATAGAATTCCTCAATAAAGCTGCACACTAAAACTCACCGGCTTATTTATTTATTTTTTTTCTTTATGGTATCATCTCCCAGTGGTGGGTAAAGGTCAGCAATATGGCTTCTGCTCCACTGCCTCCCTTTATCCTTCCGCATACCCTTTTCAGAGAATGCATCAAGTTCCTGCAATCACAGCTAGAGAATGGGGGATGTTAAACTTTAGAGAAACCCAAGAGACCCCAGAGCTGGAATTTGTATTGATGTCGTAATGAGGATGGAAATCAGAGCTATGGAAGCATGTGTGAGGTGAGAATTCTGCTGCAGACTCAGGAACAAAACCTATGAAACCTTATTGTACCGTAGGTTCATGAGAAATCAATAGAACCATAGGTAAAAGAAATGTCAGTGATGTTTATCATTTATTAAATGAGAATTTAATAATGGTAAACAATTACACTGCCAAGACATAGCTGTATTTTCCTAAATGTATTGTGAATATCAGCTAATGAATATCCTCAAATACTCAATACTATTCAATACAAGCATGATGCTAATTGACCTTGGAAATAGTAAAAAGAGATCTGCCACCCTTTTCCCCCCACATCCTCTCTGGAGTACAAAGTGATGCATAGAAATAATAAGCTAAGGTGCTTGTGATTGAAAACCAAGAATATCATCATGAAGCCATGATCTTATGAAGACTTTTATCACAAGAATGTGTGTCAATGTCCAAATTAATTTCATTCAAGTTTAGTTACACATAACTAATGTGTACACTCATGGGAACACAAAATAAATATAACATATAGCTATGAAAATGACCATCCAGGACACATTAAATCATGCTATCTCAAATACAATTATCAATTTAAAAATTATAGGACATCTAGCTTTCCAAATGATACATGAACCGAGTAACACATTGCTTGCTAACGTATTTCTAAAACTTCATTACTGTATAAAATAGACTACTGTACATTTGTGAGGATATTACCAGAAATAATTAAACTGAAAGAACACTGGTCAAAATAAATAAACAAAAGTACATTTCGTACTTTAATGATCTCATTTTGATGGATCTTGTTCTGGGATCTTTTTGGGGAGTAAGTTTGATTGGCTTACCTCTTATTTATTGAAATACTAATTCCCTCAAATTGGCGACTCATATTTTTTTTCTCAGTTGTCAATTAAATTTAATAAGGACATATTGTGTGGGCAAATGATGTGATATAAAATACAGTTAGCGCAGCAGTACAAGAAAAATTTAATAGAAATTAAAAGTTTGAAAAATTCAATTTTAATCACATTTTGTCTGTATAAGAATAAGTGTTTTTTTCTATTATTTATTGACACGCCCCTTAAATTTAGTCAATTTAGGTGAAAATTAAAAAAAACAAAATTAAAATATTGAAAAGCTTCAAATACTGTGAAATTCATATTTCTTTGTTAAGTGAAATTCTGCTTCACTTGTAATTTTTTCTGTTTTAATTCTGATTTGTACTCTCTTTAAAAAATAAAAATAAATTTAAAACTAAAAAAATTACAAAATCATACCACTGGAAAGAAGGGGAACGTTTTACTCTTAGTGTAGCAAATCTTTCTTAATTCCCAAGTTCCATATACAAAAGACATTGTTATTATGCATTTTTCCATAAAGATTGAGGATTGAAATTATATGTCCCTCTGTTTACAACATGGCTGGCAAATGAACAGATAGATGAATGGAGGATCATAATAAGAAAAAAAAAAAAAGAAAGCAAAAAGAAATATATCTCATTTGTTGGGCATTCAATCAGGAAATAACTGAGCCTTGCACACTTAATGTACAAAACATTCAGTTCTCCAAACTACACTTTGGTCATACTTTCTTCACATAATGAAGCTAGGTATGCTAGCTCAAATGTTTACCCCAGAATTTAAGTGTCAGAAGCTTGACCTCCAAAGGCAGATGTTCATAGAATTCCCCCAGTGGTCCCACAGCCTGTCTGGTAACAGAGAAGGAGGAAGACTAATTCACTCACTTTCATTTATATGTTCATCTAGTTGCTCCAAATTATTAAAAATAAGGGTGGAGGGCTGGCCTGTTAACCCAGTGGACTAAAGTACCTGCTTAGGCAGACACAGGGACCAAGGTTCCATCCCAGGCTTGCCAAGCTAGCCCCCCCCGTGGGGCACACTGAGATGGAAAATGAGACTAGGTGTGGTGGCACACACTTATAATCCCAATGCCTGGGAGGCTGAAAACAGTAGAATCACTAGGAGTCCAATCTATGTAGTGACACCCTGTAGACCCTGTAGACATTGTCCTAAATAAAGGGGAAAAAAAAAAATGGTGGAGTCAGGGCAGTGGTTACTTGGTACTACTATTTAACAGCTGTTCCCAAATAGGGAACTTGCAGTAGGAAGGAAAAATAAGCAAAGCACAAAGCAAACAGAATGGCAACGTATCTTACGATATGTTGCAGTTTGGAAAAATACTTTCTAATTAAAAAATCTTCTGGGAAACTGGTGTTCAGTGTCTTTAGCTTATCTATATTCTGATTCAGATTGTGTTCTCAGGGTTGAGAAAAGGGAAAGGAAATGAGAACAACGATAGAAAGGAAAATATGTTTTAAAAAACAGGTTTGTTTTAGAAATTTATATTCTTCTGGATTGAGTCATTTACTCAGCCACATTCAAAATAGTGATATCCTTGCATCCACTGTTAGGTCAAAAATGCCCACCATCAAGACACTCCTGCGACTGGCCTGGAAGGCAGTGGGGACCTTTTCAAAGCACACAGCCATCTCTGGAACTTAGCAAAGAAGGCTAGTGGATGTCTCTTTAATTTAAATCTAATTATTTTCCTCATTGAAATCTCATAAGCTTTGAGAAAATTTTGCATCCTCTGATGATTTCTGGCTACCAGGGAGTGATTCATACACAACACCCAAGTTTTGGTAATGCGACAAGAGTCCCTGTCATTGGAGGGTGACAGTCAGGTAAAGGGAGGACCATGAGTCTTATCTTACTCAGCTTGAGGTCTTAGTTCTGAGGAGCAGCATTCCGTTGTTTCTGCATCAGAAGGAGCATTGTCTCCAAGGATGAATGGTTTCATTCAGTCAGCTGGAGGATTTTCTTTGACAGTGGCGAATAGATTTTTTGTTTTCTTGAGGAAATATGATCTTGATGCTATCCAGAGGAAGAGCACTTACGCAAAGATACTGAGCTAGGGCTCAGGGGAAAACAGTGGGTATCCTGCCAGGTGAGGAGAGCCATTGCTCTAATTGACAAGGCCAGTGAAAATCTAGGGCTTTCTGAGAAGTAGCCATCTCCCAGAACGCTTATAGAAGTATATTAGCTACAAAACTTTAAAGTGACATAATTTTTCTTCAAAATCAGAAATAGTAATTATTTTATGTCACGTTCCTGTGTGAAATCTCTAACACGTTTGGTTTACTCAGCAAAAAAAAAGTGCACACGCTTTAGTGTGCATTCAGAGCGCCACCCCCTGCCTTCCTGTACGTGCCTTTGTCACCCTGCTTTCTGCCACTCAAACTCACCCATGACCGTGACTGTCATCTATTTACTATCACTTAAGAATACTCTGCTTTTCCGTTCTCCATGCATTTGCCTATGCCTTTTCTCTCTCTGTCTTTTTTTTCCTCCTGTGTTTCATTTAAACTTTCAGAAATTTTATGTAAGTTCATTTAAACTTGTTCCCCTGGAAGGAATTTTATTCACTTCTGAGGCTTCCCACAGTTGTAGGACTGTCATTTGATCTTGTGACTTGGCTGTTAATGTTTGTCTTTATGAAGCGGTTATTTTATTTTCTCAGGCTTTCATAAGATCTTTTTTACCCACAATCATGCAGATTCACTTTTGTCTTTTGTTCATTTCACCTTTTTCCCACAACACCTCAAATAGCATTGTTCAAGAGGTATTCATCTGATCTACACGGTTTGAAAATTTAGGCTGCATGTAAAATGTATGTTTAAAAAGTTAATTTAAACATTTAATAGTTATTAAGCTTGCTTTTCATAGACATCCTGTCATGTAACCTTTACAAACAGCTCTCAGAAGCATGTGACATCTCAGCTTTGTAAGTGAAGAAAGTGAAATTCAGAGAGACATAAAGACACACTATTGTCGCACAACCTCCTTGCTTATTCCAAGAGAAATGGAAGCAGATGCCATCTCATGCATTAATAGACTCTAAATCCAACACATTTCCTTGTCTCTCATTTCTTTACCATCAGTATGGATAATCAAGTCACAACAAATACGATTTTCCGAAGTTATATTGGAATGATGTTTCCAATAACTTTATGGATTTGGTAAATTTTGACATGCTTTTCATATAGAAGTAGCTTAAAGCTATCTTTCTCCCTGTGAGATCTGGAAGAAATATTAATTGTAAATAACAGGTAAATACTAGAAGAATTTCTTGTCCCATTGGATGCTGTAACACAAACATATATAGCTTCAATAGTAATTTAGGTCATTTTATTTTTTCAAAATTAATTGCAATGAATTTTCAAAGAATCTTTTTAGATACACTTTTCTTCCTTTGTTTCTTTGCTATGTGTGTGTGGTGTAGTGTTTTGTGATTGAATGCGGTTTAATGGTTTAAATGGTCTAATGTGACTTTAAATATGCTAATATGCAACAGGAATGGATATAACTTGGAACATTTCCCTTCAAAATTTAGCTGTAGAACTTTCTCAAAATGTTTCCTAAAATACACATCCACTGAACAATCTTTGGGAAAAAAAATCAAAATAGGCTTATGAAAGTATTTTAGAGGAGAAGAATGGGATCACAGGGAGGGAAGAAAGGGTAAGGGAGGGTAGTGGGCTAGATAAAAGCAAAGTATTTTAAATGGATGTATAAAAGTGACTTAATGAATCATAGCATTCTGTGTAATTAGTATACTCATATAACATCTATTAGTCATGGAAATGAATTAATATACCCAAGAAATCCCTGTATAGCTGTATTTATTGTCACATTAAAGTATTACATCATCTTAAGAATCCAACAGATAAATGAATAGAGATAATATAGTAGATGTGCATAATGGAATATTATTTATCCATAAAAGACAATGAAATTTTGTCATTCACAGGAAATGGATGGAGGGGGAAGATCTTATGCTAAATGAAATTGCTGCCTCACCTATTTGGAAATTAAAACAAAACAAAACAAAAAACGATCTAAAAGTAGAAGGTAGACTCCTAGTTATTTTTTTTTGTATTTTAGGGAAGTGTCTACAACGTGTCCAGGCTTTCACTTCTAGATCAGACTCACAGTGATTCACCTTTTTACAGCTTCCCAAGAACTGGGATTACAGGTGCATGCCACCAAGCCCAGTCTCAATTGCCGTCTCAGTGCGCCCCATGGGCTGGCAGATGCAGGGATCAAACCCCTTACCCCTGTGACTGCTTGTAGGTGTTTTAATCCACTGAGCTCTTTCACTGGCCTGGACTCTTGGTCAAAGAGAAGGAAAATGGAGAACAGGAAGAGATAGGGGTCTAGAAGGTGCAGTGGGCATGGTCAATGTAAAATATATGCATGCATGGAAATCAGTGAACCACTGCTTTTACAGTTAATAAACATTCATAATATATTAAGAGCATGCTCATGAATGAGATGAGTTTTCTGGGTTCTTAAATAAGGTTTGAATGCTTGTGATAATTTCTAATACTAAAGACATTGTTAAGAATGGATCTTCTTAGGCTGTTTAAAAAACTGCTAAGTGTTGGGCAATATGATTGTAGGTATTATGAATGATGTGTCTAGTCTAGATTTTAAAACTTTGTGCTCCATTATCCAATTCTCTTCCGCAAATGTGGGATCTCAGTTGTGTGTGAGACAGCAGAGTTGTGTGCTTGCTCTGCAGAGTGAATAGTCACTGTGCTTTTCTAGCCACAGCCTCTTTCTTACTCTTCTGGAAACAACACTCACTTTCTTTGGGGAGTTTCCTTTCCTCATCCTTGTGCGGCTGTTGAAGTGATGAATACATCACTATGGGCTGGGGAAGTGTCACGGGCTCAGCAAATCACAGTTCATTCCCTTTGCCAGCAGATAATCTAGGAAAGTATGTGGTCCAATCTAGGCCAATCAGTCTTCTCTAAAGCTCTTCACTTTGAAGTAAAAGAGGTCTTCCATGATTTGTTGTGGGTGTATAATACATCTCTGGAGCTACCAGTGGTCACAGCAAGGTTACTTACTGTGGAAGAGACTAAAGCTAGTCAGTAGGAACCAAAAGGAACAAGCATGTGGCAACATTTTCTACATCTTTGCTTTTCACTTTGGATTTCCTAATTATATGTGCCAATGCCTCCCTTTTATAATTTCCCCTTCCCTTCCCTCCCCTCCTCTTCCTCCTCCTCCTCCTCCTCCTTCTTTTCTCCTCTCTCTCTGTTCTCTCTCTCTCTCTCTCTCTCTCTCTCTCTCTCTCTCATCTCTCTGTTGATTACTTTGAATTCCTAAAGCTAACAACACAAACAAAACTAGTGTGCTAGTAACAATACAAAGTTAGTGTTGTTTTAACTACTGTGCCAGGGGAAAAATACATTCTCTCTTGGTTTGGTCAGAACCTGGATGCTGAGGTTCACTGATAGTGAGACAGAGACTGGCAATATTTAAAGTCATAAATTATCATCTTCAGTACAAAACTTGAGAGAAGATAGAAGCAAAATCCCTGATTTTTCCAGTGAAGAAACTGAGGCACAAAAATAGAGGCAACTTGTCTACAGATGCACCACAACCTAGACTAAATCCATGTATCTGTATTATTTTCCATTATAACATTTCTAATGCCATCCTAATTGTTTCCCATAATGAAGACAGTGATGGGATACAGCCCTGTGTGTTGTGAGGTGGCTTATGTCAGCACAGAGAATTTCAGATTGAGTGGGAAGTGTGGATTTGAATTCCAGCTATGTCCTCTTGTGAGGCATTTCAGCCTCACCAGATCTGAGTTTCTTTACACAGAAAATAAGGTTAATAGTAAATGCACTGCACCTTTCAAATGATAGTTCCACAAAATCACTTTAAAACTCTTCAGCAGTATTCAGGAGATATTCTAACAAATTATTTTCTGTCATCATAAATATACTTTATTTTCCTATTTTGTAAAATGAAGGTTTTATAACTCATTTCAGGAGCAGTTACCTCTTTATCTATATATGATAATGACTTTGCATTTTGCAATAACTGTTCCATCTTATTCTCAAAGCGGGAAATCCTAACTAGCTGCCCTGTCTCCATAGGGCATGTTTACCTCTAGACACACACAAACCACTATTAATTGGACCATCGAATTTTTCTGATCCATATTCCTAAGGGCAGGGTCCTTGACAGAAATCTGTATTCTTAGCAACCATAGTATGTGCATTAAAGCTTGAATTTTTATATGTAAAAATCATTTTGGTTAAATATTTTCTCCTATGAAATCAACATAATTCCTATAATTTTATAAAAGTGAGAATGAATGTAAACTATGCATCTAAATCCCCTCAAAAATTACGTATCACCTCAGGTAATAGAAGAAAATTGTGTGTGTGTGTGTGTGTGTGTGTGTGTGTGTGTGTGTGTGTGTGAAATATATTATTTTTTCAAAAGAAGTGACCTTCCCTAAGATTGATAATTTCTCTGAACCCTACTAATTTACTGATCACTGTATTGTACAGTTGATTTTTTAAGTAAAATACAGAGATTTTTCATAAAATTTGAAGTTTGAAATACTTCATAACTTTGAGTAAAAGTACCAAAACTTGGATAAATTGAGAACCCTACTATCAGTATACAGACATCTTTTCAAGTGAAAATAAATCATGATCATGCAGTGGCACTATTGACTTTTATTATACTTACCTGACAGAATAACTGGCATTGCCCTTTGCGTTTTCACCCTAAATTCCTTCACCATCTGTGTGCTCTCTCTGTGAGTCCATTTTACAGTGCCACTTGGCCAGTGGGAATTTTCTCTCACATCTTACTCCTCAAGCAATGCACAGATTCTAATGGGCAGTAGCTTGAAAGTCCAATTTGAGTATTTATCAACTTTACAGAGAAGCCAGGAAATGCATTTTGATCACACTGGCATCTGTTGTTTGCCTTTCATTTTGTCTTTTATTGAAAGACAAAGGAAGAGCACCCATGCCCTCTCCAGAGAAGAAAGCTGATACATCTACAAAATTTGCTTCAAATTCTTTTTCAATTGTGTACTTGAAAGGAAAAATCATTCAAAATAATGAACAGTACATAAAACATTTCCAGTACAACCTGACTTTAAATCTCTCTATCCAGTAGCAAAATATCAACTCACCATAAACTATGCTTAGCTTTATGTAATTTAGGCATCTTTTATTTTAGTCTGTTTATACATTGGCCAGATCAAAAAAGAAAATGAAATCACGAAAGATAAAGGATCACCAACCCTGTGAGCTCCTTTGTTGTATTTATATCTTAAGAAATCGTGTCTTTAGTTTCGAATTAAAAATGAGTTGTCAGGTTCCCTTAATAATTAATGTGGAAATGAACAACTGTTTCAAGTACAACTCATTCCATTTAATGTTAAACAGTGTTATATTTACTGTAATTCCACCTTTCATCCTAATGTCAACTTTTAAATCTTTAATGCTTTAATCACACTTCTGTTTCTGATATCCCTTGTGAGTTCCTCCAACCAAGGCCCACTCCTTTGAGATAAGGTGGGCATTTCATGATGCAAGGGTTAGTCAGCAGCAATTGTTAATTATTAAGGAAAACAAAATGCAGCTGCTGGAAAATCGTATTTGTTCCCAGCAGGGCGTGTTACCTTTAATCTCTTCTGACACTGAGGCAAGGGAAGTCATAAAAGGCAGATAATGCATTTCACAAACATGACCCCACGGAAAATTAAAGAATTTCCTATAAAACTAATGAGCCTAATTACCAGATGATGTCTGCAGTTGACTTTCAGGAAGTTGCCCACTTTTCTGATAGAGAGTGGGGCAGAGGAGAGGCAGCAGGGTGGGCGCAAGAAGCAGCCTTGCTGAGAGTTGGGTGGAGCAAGGAGAGGCGGTCCCGCACTCTTCTGGGATTCCGCTTCTCCTAGAAACCCATGAGAAGACTAATGGCGATGTTGCTCTGGGAAAGGCTGTGTGCAGGTCACTGTGTCGAGCCTTGAGCTGTTGCTTGCTGTATACTGAACCTTCAGATCTTCACTTAAACACTAGCCATTTAAAATGCTTAGCTTTAACTATGCTCCTTGAAGAAAAAAGTATTTGTTAAATACTGCCAAAACATAACCTATGTTGTAGACTCAACAAGTCAAGGATAGAAAACATTTCAAAACTTTGTTCCTGTACTGAACACATATAATCCTATTTTTTCTTGTCTTTAATCTCTAAATTATACAGAATAATAACTACATAGCATATACATTCTGTTAGGAATCATAAATAATCAAGAGATGATTTAAAATATACAAGAGGATGCAAGGCATGTGGATTTTGTTGTGGGTTCATAATCAATATAAGAATCCAAGTAGCCAATTAAAATTTGAAAATCTTTTTATTAGCGGAGCTCAGTGGCCATCAGCAAAAGACCCCTGTTTCAGAGTCTAAGTGAGTGGCCCTGCCCAGAGAACATGAAGAGTAGGTAAAGGAGAGAGAGAAAGACAAAAATAAAACACGAAGACAATACAAAGAGAATATGCAAAATATCTTGCTTGTCAAACAGTTAGATCAGCGGGTATCCTGCCTGTTAGAATAAAACATATATCTTGATTGTCAAACAGATTTTATTGTTCTTGCTATATACCTGGATACTTTTTTCCTGCTATTGTTTAGGGTCAGGCTTTCTAAGGGTATATTTCCTCCATACGGTTGCTTGTTTCACACATAGGCATGTTTTTACCACTCTGGGGTCTGCTAAAGTTTATCATGGCAATATTCATGCTAAGAATGTAGGTTTAGGCCATCACAGATTTGAGCACTGACAGGCATTTATTTATTTATTTTGGGCTGGGGATCAAATGGTGAGTCTGTGGCATTCCAGGCAAGAACTCAATCTTTGAGTTCCACTCCTAATCCACATCTGTAGATTCTGAGGACAGCGGAGATTGTGGAACCCATTTCCAGCAACATCCAGCAGTGTCATTCATTGCCACCACTATCCCGAGAATTAGACACGCTCTGCACACTCACTCTCCCCCTGTGAAACAACTGATGCGTGGAAGATAGGAATGTGACTTGGTTCTTTATGGTCACAAGAACTGTGCTAAGACTCTGTTCATTGTGTAGAATTGGTGTTCAATCCCCATCAAGATAAGTGATAAGTGAATAAGGATTCAACCCATCTCTTCAAAAAGTAAATTTAATTTCTAAGAAGTGATTTTGGAAATTCAAGTGGGTAACATGGCTGAAAGGCTATTTCAAGAAGGGAGAACCTCTGTGAATAGCTGCTTTAAAAAGCCTGTATTTCTACATTCACACATGTCCTGCTTTGTGTCTGCAGAGCCATGCAGTGTCTTTCAAGAGTCAGATAGAACAATTACACCCCCAGAAGAGCCTAGAGCAGTAAGACAGAGTAAAGACAACTGTACAATCGCCTATCAGTACTTTCAAGGGTTTTCATGATTATAACTGAGCTTCAAATGGTTTGTGAGAAGGGAATATTATGTGGTCATATTCTTGGGGGTGCTGGACTTGCTACACAAACAGAATAACCCTAAGGCCAACAAACAAAAGAAACCCTAACTGCCCTTGGTTAATACACCACACTAAAAGTGTGTTGAGTTGCCAAATGCAATGGTTCAGGCCTGTAATCCCAGCTCCCTGGGAGACTAGGGCAAGAGAATCACAAATTCAAGGTTCACCTATGGAATGGAATGACACACTGGTTCTGATGCTCTCAGTGGGCCACATAGCTACTCAGTGACCACTGTGCTCAGAACTGGTAAATACAAGGGCACTGACTTCCTGGGGATATGTGGCCCAGGCCAAGGGCAGCTACCTTGAAGCCACCATGACACATCATACATACATAGCTTATGCTGAATGCTTTATTCCTATGAGGTGAAGTATATAAAAGCCATAGTTCAAGAGAAAGATATAGCCAAGATATAGCCAAGTAGCTCAGCAGGTTCAAGCCCTGTAAGCAGGCACAGGGGCTGGGGTTTCAATGCCTGGGCCTCCTGCACCAACCCTGCTCTCAGGGCACACTGAGATGGCCATTGAGACTGGGCATGGTGGCGCACACCTGTAATTCCAACTGTTGGGAGACTGTAATTAGGAGGATCAATATGAGGCCAATCTAGTAGTGAGACCCTGAACACCCTGCAGACCTTTCCCTATATATACATATAGATGAGAAAGATATAGAAAAGACATAGAATTAATATGTTCTATTATTTCACATAATCCTTCCAGTAACCATCAAAAATAATTGTTTTATATCTAAGAAAACATACATCATATGTGCTTGTCTCCATTACTCCTCTCTCACTGCTGAGACAAAAACCTGCTACTCAAAATGAAGGAAGGAAAGGGTTATTTAGCTCACAGTTCCTAGAGGTTTTAGTCCATACTCAGCTGGCTCCAAGGCAGAGCAGCACAAGGCAGAGAGCAGCCTTTATGGCTGAGCAAAGAGCAGAAAGCAAAGGGAGTGGCAGCAGCTCAGACAGCTAGCTAGCCTCTCTTCTCTCCTTACCTTGTAATGCAAATTACCTGCTCTAGGGCAGGCACAGCGCCCATACCTACAATAATCCCAAACTCCAGAAGCAGCCCCCATGATTGCATAAGGCTTGGGGGGTGGGGGAACAACTAGACACAAACCAAAACAGTGCTTAAGGCAGAGTTTCTCTATGATATCTTAAAGCTGTCTACCAAATTCCTCCATGATGCGGCAATTAAATACACTGCTGAAGCATGGAACTTGGGTAGAATATTCCTTAATGAAGCTATTGCTGACTTCCGATTGATGTGCCAATAAAGAAAAACTTTATTCATCAGCAATACCATTTCAGCTGCAGAGAGTGCTCATAGTGATCAGGACCTGTGCCACATGACAAGACCAGTCTTAGTGCTGATGTCCCGATTAGATTCAGATACACTTGAGTTTGAGTCTCACATCTTCCACTTGCTAAGTATGTGAACTTGGACAATTAATGTCTCAGAGCTCTGTTTGCTTCATTAATAAAAAATAAACCCATTTGACTATTGGCTATTTGTAGATTCAATGACAGATGCAGGTCAAATGCTTAGCATGAGGTCTGGCACATCATGAATCATCTCTGTGTTATCATTGGTTCTCTCATTTATCATGCAGTTGTTACATACTTTTGAATCCCTTTACTGGTTATAGAAAGTTAATACTGCAGGAATCAAAATTACCTTTTATGACAGGCCTGTCTTTCTGGAATTTACCTCTTTATACATGAGTTTTATTCCTTTTGCTCTACTTCTGCTCAAATTATGCACTTCTCCCTTAATTTCTCCAATCAGAAGCGGGTTCCTGCTCAGCTCTGGGGGAACCAGTGATAAACAAGGAAAAAAGCCTAAACTGAGGACTCATAAATAGTGAGACACAGCAGAGAAGACTAGTGGTAAGTCTTCTCTGATGTAAGCTGGGGCTCGGAAGAGGAACAAAGGATTGGGCGAGGGGAAATAAGGGGAGGGAGTTTCACATGAAGAGCAAAACACCAAGGGCAGAGGTGGTTGTAGGTAAGGTTAAAAAGGCATTAGAAGGGCAAAAGATAAAAACATAATAAATCTCAAAGGATCTTGACTTCACCTGGCAAGATGAAGAATTAATGAAACAAGGAGGGAGAAGACAGGAAAACACGGGAAGAATAGAAGATGACAGCGCTCAGGGTGAGACCAGTCGCAAATAGGGAATGCCAGGGCCCGAGCTAGAGATAAACATGCCCAAGCAGATTTAGGGAGGTGGCCTCAGGCTGGAGCGCAGACGAGAGCATCTGCAAGCAGGCTGAGTACTATTTGCCTCTTATTTTTTTCCACACCTTGAAAGGAAGTATTTTCTTCACCAGGACTGCTGTGACAAAGGAGTCCAAACTGGTAGTCATCAAACACGGTGACATTTGTCTCACTTTCAGGGACTGGAAGATGGTCAGCAGCTTCAGCAGGCCAGCATTCCCTCCGAAGGCTGGAGGGGAGAATCCTTCCTTGCCTTCTCACAGCTGCTAGCAGTTGCCAGAAATAGCTGGCATTTGAGGTTTGCAGTGCAGCACTCCGCGCTCAGCCTCTGCTTCCCCTGGCTTTCTCCTGTTCTTTGTCCTTGCATCTAAATGTCCCTGTTCTTATGAAGTCACTGCACCAGAGGCTACCCTAACTCAGGATAAATTTATCTTAACTTTACTACATCTGCAGATACCCTAATTTTCAAATACGATCGCATTTACAGGTTTCAAGTGATGTGAATTTTTTTGGTATTTCAATTGATTGATTGATTGATTTAATCTTATATTTGGTACCGGGTCTTGCTATACATCTCGGACTCATAATGATCCTCCTATCATAGTCTCCCTAGAGTTGGTATTACAGGCCTGCACCACCACACCAGGTTTCAGTGGCCAGCACACTGTGCCAGGGGTTCCAGGGCCAGCATAGTATGTGGTACCAGGGATTGAACCCTGGTCTTTGCACTTACCAGGCAAACACTTAGACCCCTGAGCTATTTCCCTAGCCCTGATGTGAATTTTGAGGTGACACTATTCCATCCCATGCAACTCTCTAACAATACTATTAATCCATCGAAAGAATGAAATTTTGGCTTGTTGACAATAAAAGTCGAACTCGAGAACATTATGTGAATGAAAAATGTTAAGAATTAATAGATAGGGCTGGGGAGATAGCTCCGTCGCACAAGTGCCTGCCTGGCAAGTGCAAGGTCGTGAGTTTGAGCCCCGGTCCCGCAAAAAAAAAAAATAATAATAATAATAATAATAGATAAATATAACATGATCTGACTTATATGGAGTTTTTAAAAAATTGACTTTAGACTGGGTGTGGTGGCACATGCCTGTAATTCCAGTTCTTGGGAGGCTGTAAACAGGCAGATTACTACAAGTCTAATCTAGTAGTGAGACCCTGAACACTCTGTAGACCCTTCCCTAAAAATACAAAAACAAACAAACAGAAAACTGATTTTATAGTAATAGAGTATAGTACTTAATTTTATAGTAGTGGAACAGTAATTAGTAAAGTTCAGGAGAATTAAAGAAATGGAGACATGGGGAAAGATTGATCAATGGATATTAAGATATAGTTGAATAGATTTGTCATTGCATAATAGATAATAATTCCATACTATAAATTTCAATAAACTAGAATATTGAATGCTTTGGTTATGAAGAAAAAATGGTTAATTAAGGAGATAAATCTGTTTATACAGATTTCAGCCTCCTAGAGAAGGTCACCAGGA
>PVKN010012075.1:0-21080 GCA_004027915.1 Capromys pilorides
GTAGAACTTTGTCTAACAGGAAAAGTTTAAGCAGTACTAGGATAATATAAGAAATTAATAAATAATTTCTAAAAGTAAAACCGTTTGCAAATTTTGAATTTGGTGCTGTGAAAGAAAAAAAAAAAAGAATGAAATAATGTTATAAGCTAAAAGCAGAACATAACAATACAGGGCGTCCAAAACTCAAGAAAGGCAGAATATGCATTATTTTAAAACAGTGTCCCCTATTTTTGAGCAATATCACTAGAGTACATAATTAAGCGGCTGCAGTGCCTTGACTTTCTGAGGCCACGTCCTGCACAACAAGCTCTGCCTCTGCTTGCTGGCATTTGCAGTGCTGCAGAGCCACCAACCTGTTGCTCACTTTTGCTGCTGACTTCAGTCAGCGCTGGTCCTCAGCAGCAGCTCTAGCAGAATGCACCTAACAGGTGGTCTGATAAGGTCCGAGGTCCAGACCACCACTGTCAGGAGCTGAGAAAACACAAAGCTCACAAAGACTGCGTAGGCCATGTGCGTTGTGCCTCTCAGCAAGGGGAGACAGGAAGGGTAAGTCAGAGAAAGGGACTGAGGTGGGGCTTAGAGTCTGCCCAGAATTTCAAACAAATAAATGTTGCTTTGACAAAACAAGAATCTAGATGCTTATATCTTTTCTTAATATGAGAAATTATGAAATATAAGACCTACATGTTCTTAATCGCTTCAGAGTAATTGCCTTTCTGGATTTCCCCAAGGGTTAATATCGTCAATTCTTAATAAACAGATCTGTGATCTGGTTCTACTCAAAAAAGAAAAAGTAGTATCAAAAGCAAGAGTCAGCATGAAATTAGCACTAAAAATCAAACTGAGATTTCTTATTTTCATTGTGTATATTCATGTTCATTCTAATTAAAGCTGATTGATTTTTATACCAGGATGTCAGTTCCTTGCACCAGCTTGAGATGTCTAAGACTGGAAGAGACTTCTCAGAAAAGGGACTGTTGGATAGGCAAGAAGGATTTGAGAAGCCTGTAGGGAGACAGATCCTACTGTCTCCCCTAAACTCTCCATGTATTCAAGCACATAGCCTCTCCCATCTCCCCTCTTCCTCTCCCTTCCTCCATTCCTCCTTTTATCCCAAGTTTCTGAAAACTGTTCCCAGTCTAGAACGTACTGAATTCTAATGAATGAAAGGTAAACAATAAAACCATTTAATGAGGCAAGCATGGTGACACAAACCTAAAATCCCAGAAGTCTGGTAGACTAAGGCAGAAAGATCACAGGCTAGAACCTGGACAACTTCACAGTTTAGACAGTCTGTCTCAAAATAAAAAGGGCTTGGGATGTAGTTCACTGTGAAAGTCCTGGGTTAAATCCCAACGCCAAAAAGTCTCTCTCTCTCTCTCTCTCTCTCTCTCTCTCTCTCTCTCTCTCTGAATGTGTGTGTGTGTGTGTGTGTGTGTGTGTGTGTGTGTGTGTTCTCTTTCCTTTCAGCTTTTGGTACCTGGATTGAACCCACAGCCTTTACACTGAGCAACATCTCCAAAACGTTTTTGAAAAATTGGAAACAGCGTCTCATGAAGTCACTCACTACATTGCCCAGACTGAGTTCAATATACTAATTCTTCAGCCTCAGCCTCCCAGATTTGTGAAATTACAGCCATCCAGATTCATGTACACCACCATAGCTGACTAAAAACTTACATTTTATAAATGCTTTTATTTACCATTTCCTGATTGTTCATAAGCCTAAGGAGATGTGCATCACTGGCTGTGCAGAATTCCAAACTAGAATTCCAGTCCTTTTTCTCCACTGAGAAATAATAACAGTGGTTACCATATCTCATCCAGAAGTCAGGGCAGCTAGGACAGGGGGCACGAGTAGAATCCCGGAGACCTAGAAAGGAAGAGGAAGAGGGTTCACACGTTCTCAGAGTCAATAGCCTTGAATGTGAAAAAAGAGCAATGTGGGAAAACGGCATTCCCAATCTTCCCTGCTCTACTACTAGATTAAGGTTTGAAGAAATGCATAACAATGCATGGCCCCCAACTCCACCAGAACTGGGGACCTGGGGCACACTCCATGAAGCAAGGATGTATCACTAGGGTTGAAGAGAGGGAAGAAAACGCAGCACAATTTAGGTGGGTTTTTTGTTTGTTTGTTTGTTTGTTTGTTTTCCTTTTTTTTTTTTTTTTTTTTTTTCTGTATTATGGCCAGCTCAGCCTGTCCTGCGGGGGTGGGGCTGATGAAGCATGTGGTACCGGGGATCGAACTGCGGTCCCTGTGGTTGCCTAAGCTTGCCTAAGTAGGCGCTTTAGACCCCCAAGCCATCTCGCCCGCCCCTGCAGCACAATTTGCCTCAGAACACTACTCATGCTAAAAAAAAAAAAAAAAAAAAAAAGAGTCTGTGCATATTGACACCGGCCAGATAGCAGAGCTGATCCCCTGCCTGACACGCTCCTGCATGCTGTCTGCGCATGCTCCGCACGTGCATTGCGCAGTGCACACGGCTTCAGTCAGGCAGGTCCATCCTGTTCTCCTCATGTCCTACTTAATGATGAGAAAACACAGAAAGGACAAACAACTAGAATAACAGGTCTGTTATTCCAGATGTGATTATTTGTAACACTGAAAACTAGACAACATATTTATATCTCAGCAAAATTATTTACTTTAGCTATTTATAAAATTCTGACAGAAGAATGTTAACGTTAAAGTGAAAAGTGACAAAATTCTCTTCACTCAGGTCTTCAAATACAGATGATCCCCAAACTGTTTTTTGGTGTTGTGAGACAGGGTCTTGCTATGCAGTTCAGGCTAGCCTTGTGCCCATTTTTGTAGCCCCCAGGCTGGTCTCAAATTCGCAGAGATCCTCCTGTCTCAACCTCCCAGGTGCTAGGATTATAGGGGTGCACCACCACACCCAGTTCCACCTAAATGTCAGTATTGTATCTCTGTCAGCATGAAACAGGATAAGATTCTGAGAAAATTCCAGAAGGGATTCTCTGAAATATGTTTACATAATCTCCCCATAAAGACAGTTCTCCAGTGGGCAGGGGTAAGCCCTTGCATCAAGTGAGCAAAATGTGTAGATATCTAATTGCAGGACAGACTGTATATCTAGTCTCCTTTTGAGGGTTAACAGTGGGAAGTAGTCCTTTTTCTTATAAAGATTAAGTAATTTCCTGTGGAGAGGCCTGCAGGGGACCAGTATAGTCTTCTGTAGAACAGCTATTAAGTTGGCATTTTCCAGATTTGTGCTTTTCTTCCATATAATTGTGTTACTTCCCATGATTTGCATCAGAAATCCCTTACATTCTAAGAGTTTTTCTGTCACACATAGGACTTCAGTACCAGGTACTGGGGCTGACTGAACCCTCAGAATCCTAGGAATTAATTCTATACAAGCTATGTCAGCAGTTTCTGTACAAGCAATCATCCTCTATAACATGAGCTCAGTGAGCACTCTGGATTGTGAAACAATAAACCAAGAACCACCATACCTTTAAGGCCCTCGAAGAGCTAACCCTAGGAAAGCTCTTAAGTGGAAAAAAAAAAAAAAAAGTCAGCATGTTAAATTAATTATGCAACATCTACTATGTAGAAGGATAAACACCATTAATAATATAACTTCAAGCCGTACATGGTGGCACATGCCTGTAATCCCAGCACTTGGGAGGCTGAGGCAAGAGGATCAATGTGAGTTCAAGACCAGCCTGGGCTACAAAAGTGAGCTCAAGTCCAACCTGAACTACATAGCAAGATCCTGTCTCAAAAAGACAGAGAGAGAGAGAGAGAAGTGATTTAAGAGAATCTGATTGCAATTAGGTTAAGAAAATAAATGTCAAGTATGTTAGTCAAAATGAGGAGGCCATATTGAGAAAATAATTGTGTACAAGTAACAACTTATTTTATTGAAATTATCTTTTCATTCTTCAAATTTTATGTGATGTGGTATTATTTTATAATTTTATTTTTTACATGTGTTTATTGTATTTCAGGGAAGGGTCTCCAGGGTGTTCAGGTGTTCTAGTCTCCCTACTAGATCCAGCTCATAGTGATCCAACAGTTTACAGCCTCCCAAGAGCTGGGATTACAAGTGTACACCCCCAAGCTCAGTCACAACTGCCTTTTCAGCACACCCCGGGAGCAGGGGCCAGCACGGCTACAATTTTAAAAGGATAAAATGAAGATGAATTTGGATTTAAGTCAGCACTCACCTTGGCACAGAATCCAGTGATACAGCAGCACACTCATAAGGAGTACGCTCAGGAGCCCCCCAGCTATGGTCATGAAGCAGAAAAGATAAGGCCTAGAAGGAAGCGCTGCAAAAAAACAGAACCCAAAGCAAATCCTGAGTCTGAGGAAAGGCTGAAAGAAAAGAGAACGCAGGGTAGGATGTCCAGGATCTGGGCCAGAAAAAAACGAGACAGAGTTCGCAAAGATTCCTTTCTCAGCTGTCAGGAACTCAACTAAAGTCCTAGGTACTCATCAACAACTACCTCTGGGAAAACGCCATATTCATCATGTTAAAGAAAACTTTCAAGCCTATGGGACAGCTCAGTGGCATAAGCACCTGACTGGCATGTGTAAGGTCCCAAGTGTAATTCCCAGTACTGGAAGAAAAACAAAAAAATTTCCACTTAAATTATGGCTTATGTTTTTTGGTAAGAACATAAACTGGTGTAACTTCTTCACAATTTGGCCAATAATTTGACACTATTTACCAAAATTGCAAAGGCATTTACATTTTAGCCCAGCAATTTCTCTTTGAGACATTTTCCCTACCAATATTCATAGGTATGAAAATGTCTCATGTGCAAAGCTATTCACTAACAACCAAAAAACAAATTCATTTTAACATAACCATGAAGTAAATATGCTGCTTCTAACAAGGAATGTTTCTTTTTTCTTTTTGCTTGAACTGATTTTTAAAATATACAGTTAAGGATAAGAAACATTCCTCAGAACAGGGTGTAGCAATATCTCTGCAAGTATTCCTAAGAATGTGATAACTTTGTTTTATTTATTTATTAATTTTTAAATGCATTTAGGACAGGAGATAGAGGGTCTACAGAGTCTCACTACGTAGCTTGGACTCATAGTGATTCTCCTGTTTTCAGCCTCCCGAAGTGCTGGGATTACACGCACATGCCACCACGCCCAGTCTCAATCACTTCTCAGCAAGCCCTGTGACCAGCACGGCATGCTGGGGATCGAACCCCAGTCACTGTGCTCGGCCGAAGTAAGCGCTTTAGTCCACTGAGCTAACAGTCCAGCCCTTGATAATTCTGTTTATCTCTGAAGAGGTAAAAGCGACAGCTTTAATTCTGATAAAATCTTACTGTTACCCATTAGAAAAATCATTGTTGTCTTTCTCATTTTATAGTCTGAAAAATAAAAATATCTATAATTTAAACAGCTCGACCAAGTCTTCTCTAAACATGAATAGAGATTAAAAACTCTCCAACAAAGTTCTTGCCTTAATTCAAGAGCAATAAAGAATAATGGTACTGCCCTCGCCTGGCATAAGATGAGCTCCTAGATGAGAATGATTGATACGAATTTACCTGAGATCATATCCCGTACCATATACCAAGTGTCTATAGTCCAATGCAGGACTTCAAACTGAACCTAAAATAATTCTTCAAATAATCTTCGATGTCCCTCTACCCACTACTCCAAATCTACTCTTCTCTTCCCTTGTGTTTGACCTACACTCCTCTGCCGTCTTCATGTTCACTTGGTTTACTCACCCTTCTGCCGTAGTCCACAGTCATCCTGAGCCTGGCCTGCAGCGGGGAGCTCTACAGTGGAATAGATGGCACTGTCACTTCTCTCCATCTGCCAACTTTTGCACTCAGTGGTGACAGTGAGGTTCTAGATGTGGGCAGTGAGGAGACAGCCCAGTCTCTCAACTGGTAGCAGGAAACTTAACAAAAGCAGAAGTAATTTTTCAGGAAATGATTCAAATTCTGGGGCTGCCTATAGAAATTGATATTCAAATACGTTTAAAAAATTGATTTGCTCAGCCACACTTTCTAGAGACTCATAAAATATATCTTAAAGGATTGTCAATCTTCCTTAATCCTATTGAGCAAGGGGAAACAAGGATTCTCAAATCCTACAATTAAGGACATTAGTATAAAAATGAAACAGTTTCTATCATTTATCTCAATTTTTTTTTCTCTGCTTTTCTTTTCTTTCTAGAGAAAATAGATGTAAAGAAAAATGGGATTGATTTCACCATCTTGTGGATCTTTTGAGTAGTGATAGATGATAGAGTAATAAACCATTAGCCACATGTACTTAGAATCATGGGAGAGACAGACCACTGCTCAGTTGTATTTTGTAAAAACAATGTATGCCTGTCCCTCCCCAAAACATTTTTCCAACTGTATTGCTTGATATTTTATATATATATATAATTATATATGATTATACACAATAATTATATGCAATATAATTATATATTATGTGTGTGTGTGTGTATATATATATATATATATATATATATATATATATATATATATGTAAAATTTGGTTGTTGCAGGGTCTCACTCCACAGCTCAGACTCGTGGTGATCTTTCTACTTTCAGCCTTTCCAGCGCTGGAATTACAGGCATGAGCCACTATGCCTGGACTCTGGCCAGCTCGGCCCACCAGGGATCAAACCACAGTCCCTGCACTTACCTAAGCTTGCCTAAGTTTCCCTAAGCTTGCCTAAACAGGCACTTTTGTATGCTTAACTATCTTGCCGACCCTATTGTTTACTCTTAATGCCATCTGAAATTCTTTAGTTTTCCTTATTTCTTCCTGCTATTTGCCACAATAGTTACTAAAACATTTTCTTCTCAGTTCAAATAAATACCACGGTAACTGGGAGTAAATTCACTTTAGATTTAAAGGTATATTTAAAAAAGATGTATACAGAAAGTGAAGGAATTAGAAGGGATTACATGCAAAAGGGACAACTAAGAAATCATTAGCGGGCCGGCGAGATGGTTCAGTGGTCTAAAGCGCCTGCTTAGGAAAGCTCAGGCAACTGCAGGGACTGCGGTTTGATCCCCGGCACCACATGCTGCGCCAGCCCCACCACCAGGGCAGGCTGAGCCAGCCACAAAATAAATAAGTAAAGAAACAAACAAATGCAACAAGCAAACAAATAAATAAATAAATAAATTTAAAAAAAAAAAAAGAAATCATTAGAAACTATGTTTACATCACACAGAATACACGTTTGGTCAAAAACTATCTCTGTGTGAAAAGACATTTGTAATGACAAAAGGGTGAATTTAACAGAAAAAAACATAATTATAAGTATGTATGCACCCAACATATCAGCATATGAATATATAAAACAAATACTAAAGGGCTGGGGATAGCTTAGTGGTAGAGTACTTGCCTAGACTTTCCTGGACTTAAACCCTAGCACTGCAAAATAAATTAATTAAGTTAAATAAATGTGGATATAGCAAGAGACAAATTGACAGCAGTACATAATGACAGGAGACTTTAATATTTTGCTTTCAGTAATAAAAAGATCATCCAGATAAGAAACCACTAAATCAACAGCTGACTTGAATAGAATAGGCCAAATAATCCTAGCAGATACATACTGAACTTTCCCCCACCAGATGACTCTTTCTTTCATGTGGATCATATTTAGGACACAAAACAAACTCTTAGCAAATTTTACATGATCAGATGCTTCCAGGTAATTTTTCTAACCCCAGTAAAACTAAAAACTAGAAATTAAAAACAGTACTGAAATAAAAAGATACACATTCTGGATCAAAAAGGAAATCAAAAGGGCTTTAAAAATATAACCAACTGAAGTTGGATGTGCTGGTATATGCCTTCAGTCCTAACACTTGGGAAGCTGAGGCAGGAGGCTCATGAGTTCAGCATAGCCTAACTGCATTACAAGACCTTGGGGCCCGGTTCAGTGGATTAAAATGCCTGCTTAGGCAGACAGTAGGGACCAGGTTTCAATCCCCAGAGTGCCATGCCAGGGAGGCTAAAAACAGGAGGATCACCACAAGTCCCACCTGTGTAGTGAGACCCTGTACTAAATTCGTTAAATAAAAGACCTTGTTTTAAAAACAAAAGCAAACCAAAAAATTGAACAAATAAAATGATTAAGGAAAATCTTAGGGTATACTACAAAAATAGTGCTAAGAGGGAAATTTGGAATAATAAACATCTATTTTTAAAAGAAAAATATTTGAAATAATCTAATTTCTCACCACAATGAAACAGAAAAGGAATAAAAGCTAAGTTCAATGTTAACAGAAGGAAGAAACTAAAATTCAGAACAGAACTAAATCAAATACCAAATAGAGAAAATAAAAAAAGAATGAAGCACTTATGAATGAATTTAACCAAAGTGGTGATAAATTTATATGCTGAAATTTATAACACATTAACAAAAGCATTGTGAAAAATAAATAAAAAGAGGGGTTGGGGAGATAGCTCCATGGCACTAGTGCCTGTCTGGCAAGTGCAAGGTCGTGAGTTTGAACTCCAGTCCCGCCAAAAGAAAAAGAAAAAGAAAAAGAAATAAAAATATGCCTGCTTCATGAACTAGAAGAATTACTATGCTAAGATATACATACTGCCTGTGCTATCATTTGTGCTGCTACAGCAAAGTAGCTGAGACTAAGTACTTTACAACAATTGAAATTTGGGCTGGGGAGATGGCTCAGTGGCATAGGCACCTGCCTGGCAAACCCAAGGTCTTGAGTTTAATCCTCAGTACAAAAAGAATTTTTAACAAATTAAAATTTATTTCTCACAGTTCTGAGGCTGTAAGTAAAAAATCAAAGAGCCCACATGGTTTCTAAGGAAACCATCCTGCTCACATGATGGGCCCTGGTAACAGTGTTTTCTAGAGCATACAAATGCTATGCCCTCACATAGCAGAGACCTCAGAAAGGCAAAGGGGACTAATGAGTTTCTCTCTGGCCTTTATAAGGCCACTAATCCCATCCAAGATGCCCAGACCTCAGGAACCAATAATTTCCAAAAGGCCCCACCCTGTAATACTATCGAACTGGCAAGTAGGTCTCAACACATGCATTCTAGGGGACACAGTCAGACCATAGCAATACGCAAAGCTACCTGCACATTCAACATTCTTTACCAAAACCCTTATGGCTTTCTTATAGAAATGGGAAAAGAAATCTTGGGAATTATAAAGAACAAAAGTTTTGTATCTATTGGCCTTTTTTTTTTTTAATTTTATTTATTTATTTATTTGTTTATTTGCTTGTTTTTATTTGTTTCTTTCTTTCTTTATTTTGTGGCTGGCCCAGCCTGCCCTGGTGGTGGGGCTGGCGCAGCATGTAGTGCCGGGGATCAAACCACAGTCCCTGCAGTTACCTGAATTTTCCTAAGCAGGCGCTTTAGACCACTGAACCATCTCGCCGGCCCCTCTATTGGCCATTTTTATGCTTTCTTTCTTTAAGAAAAGTCTTCCCAGGACCTTTGTGCATTTTTTCCAACTGTGTTATTTCCTGCTACTGAGTTGAGATCCTTATCAAATGTATGATTTGAAGTATTGTCTCTTAAATAGGTTGTCTCTTGGTTTTGTTGTTTGTTTCACTGTGTAGAAGTTTTTCATGTTGGTTGAACTTCAGTTAATCCATTTTTGCCTTTGGCTATCTGTGCTTTCTAGGTCATATCTAAGACAATCATTGCCTGAACTAGTATCAGGAAGCTTTTCCTCTCTATTTTACTCCAGTAGTTCTACATCTTAATGTCTTATATTTAAGTATTTAATACATTTTGAATTTTTCTTTGCTATGATTAAAGGGCTTAATTTCATTCTACTACATCTGAATATCCCATTTTGTTAACACCATTTATGGAAGAAACTGCCTTTTCTTCATTTTGTGTTCTGGGAACCTTTTTTAAAAATCAGGACCAAAGGAAAAAAAAGGGGGAGGGGCAACCAAATAGCTCAGCAGATTAAAGCACCTTGCAAGCAGACGCAGGGGCTGGGAGTTCAATTCCCGGGGCCTGCTGTTCTGGCCCTGCCACCCCCCAGGGTGCACTGAGACAGCAATTGAGACTGGGCCTGGTGGCACACGCCTGTAATCCCAGCTCTTGGGAGGCTGTAAACAGGCGGATCACTACGAATCCAATCTAGGAGACCCCGAACACCCTGCAGACCCTTCCCTAAAATATAAAAATAAAAAATCAGGACCATAAATATATGGATTTATGTTGGGGTTTTCTATTGTCTTCCATTTGTTACTGTATCTCTTCTATGGTAATATCATACTATTTTGATTACTATCACTTCACAGTATGGTGTTTTTTTTGTTTTTTGTTTTTTTTTTGGAGTTGGCTCAACCTGCTCTGGGAGCAGGCCTGGCAAGGTATGTGGTGTCAGAGATCCATCGAACTACAGTCCCTGTGCTTGTCTAAGCTTGCCTGAGCAGGCACCTTAGTCCATTGAGCTATCTCACAGGCCCCAACACATTTTTTTTAAATCAGGGACTATGATGCCTCCATGTGATTTTAGTTATTGTTTTTGTTTTATTCATATTTGAGGTTTTTGGGTTATTTTGTTTTGTTTTGTCATGCTCAACTGTTTGAGGTTTTCTTTTCCTTTTTTTTTTTGCTTTTGCTTTTCTTTTGTTTTTTTGTGGTACTGGATATCAAATGCAGGACCTTACACTTGCAAGGCAGATGCTTATGCCACTGAGATATCTCCCCAGTCAGTTCTTTTGAGCTTTCATAGTTCTGAATTAAAGATTGTTTTTGCCATTTCTGTGATAAATGGTATTGGAATTTTTGATAGGAGTTGCACTGAATCTGTAGACCAATTCAGGCCATATACACATGTTCACAGTATTAATTTTCCCAATCCATAAATATGGGATACGTTTCTATTTATTTGTGTTTCTTTAATTTCATCGGGTTTTTCAGGGGTTTTTTAATCTTCCTTTCTTTCTTTCTTTCTTTCTTTCTTTCTTTCTTTCTTTCTTTCTTTCTTTCTTTCTTTGATACAGGGTCTCGCTATACAGCTCAGACTTGTAGTTATATTCCTGTCTCAGCCTCCCCAGTGTTGTGATTACAGATGTGCGCCTCCTACGCCTGGTCTCAGTGGCTGGTTTGGTGAAGGGCTGGTGCCGCATGTGGTACTTGGGATTGAAGCTGGGTCCTTTTGCTTACCAGGGAGGTGCCTAGATGGCCAAGCTATCTCCCCAGCCCAGGTCTTTCAGTTTTAAACTTTATTTATGTTATGGCCAGCTCAGCCTGCCTGGGGTTGGGGCTGGCGCAGCATGTGGTACGGGAGATGAAATTGTGGTCCCTGCAGTTGTCTAAGCTTGCCTAAGCAGGCACTTTAAACCACTGAGCTATCTCGCCAGCCGGTTTTTCAGTTTTAATATACAGACTTTTTCAGTTTGTTTTTGTAGTACTGGGAACTGAACTCAGGGCCTCATAATTGCCAGTAAACTACATCTTCAGCTGTTTGTTTGCTTAGGACAAGGTCTTATTAAATTATCCAGGCCAACCTTGAACTCGCAGTCCTCCTGCCTTAGCATCTGTGAACATCAGGGATAACAGTCTGTAATTTTCTTTTCTTATAGTAACTTTTTGTTTCGTTGTGTTGTGTTTGTTTTTGCAGGACTGGGGTTCAAACTCACAATCTTGCACTTGCCAGGAAGGCACTTATGCCACGGAGCTATCTCCCCGGCCCCTCCTTGTAGTATCTTTATCTAGCTTTGTTATTGGAATAATGTTAACCTCATAAATGAATATGGAAGTACTCTCTCTAGTTCAATTTTCTAAAGAGTTGGCATCAGTTCTTCAAATGTTTCATAGAATTCAGCAGTAATGCCATACAGTCCCAGGCTGACTGGCTTGCTTACTATACTTTTGTAAGACTGTTTTTTTTTTTTTTTGTTTTTTTTTTGGCGGCACTGGGGTTCAAACTCACAACCTTGCACTTGCCAGGCAGGCACTTGTGCCACGGAGTTATCTCCCCAGCCCTTGCTTACTATACTTTTCTTTCTATAACTTAGTTTCTTTTTTCTTTCTCTTTCCTTCCTTCCTTCTTTCCTTCCTTCTAATCATTACTAACTTAACCTCCTTACTTGTTGTTGTTCTATTTAGTTATTGTTGTTTTTGTTTTGTTTTATTGAGACAGGGTTACCTATGCAGCTTAGGCTGGCCTTGAACTCACTTTGTAGCCCACTCTGGGATTACAGGCATGCACCACCACACCAGATGTTGTTTTGTTTTATTTTAAGTGTTCATTAAAACCAGTTTGCGCTGAGCTATCTCTGTCCTCTTTTTATCATTTTGTCTTGGTAGATGGTATGTGCTCAGGAAATGGTGTATTTCTTCTAAGTTACCTACATGTGTTGCCTGATAGTACTTTCTCATGATCATTTGTATTTGGTGATGTCTGCTGCAATGTTTCACTTCTGATCTTATATATTTAAGTACTTTCTTTTCTCCTGTTTAGCTAAGGACTTGGTGATTTTATCTTTTCAAAAACCAACTCTGAGGGTGGGGGGAATACTATTGTTTTTCTAGTCTTTATTATTTCTGCTGTGATCTTTACAATTTCTTTTCTTCTGCTAACATCTTGATCTGATCTTTTTCAAGCTCTTTGGAGTATCAAGTTGAATTGCTTTATTTGGTGTTACGTATTTGTGTACACACAGGATTAAACCTAAGGTTTGCACACTCTAAGCATATAATCTGTCAGTGAGCTACACCCCTAATCCATCTTTTTTGACACAGACGTTTATCATTATAAATCCTCTGCTCTTATGACTGTGCTGAATCCCACAGGTTTACACATATTGTATTTCTCTTTTCATTTGTCTCCAAATAGTTTTATATTTCCTTATACGGCCCATTGTTTTTTTAAAAAACTTTATTTATTCATTTATTTATTTATAGTATGGCTGCCTCAGCCTCCCCTGGGGGTGGCGGTGGCACAGCAAGTGGTGCCCAGGATCAAACTGTGGTCCCTGAAGTTGCTTAAGCTTGCCTAAGCAGGCACTTTAGATCGCTGAACTATCTCGCCAGCCCCAGCCCATTGGTTCTTTAGGCACATGTCATTTGACATATACATATACACAATTTTTTCTGCTACTGGTTTCTAGTTTCATGCCATTGTGATTTAAAAAAAAATACTTCACGAGCCTGCAAGATAGCTCAGTGGACTAAGAGCCTGCTTAGGCAAGCACAGGGACCAGGGTTCGATCCCAACACCGCAGGCTGTGCCAGCCCCACCCCCTGGGCACACTGAGCTGGCCATGAGTCCAGGCATGGTGGCGCACTCCTGTAATCTTAGTGCAGTGGAGCCTGAGACAGGAGGATCACTACAAGTCCAAGTGGCATATTGAGACCCTATACCAAATAAATAAAGTAAGATACTTGGTATTATTTCAGTCTTTTTAAATATATGAAGATTTGTTTGTAGCCTAATGGGATCTGTCCTAGAGAATGCTGCATGTGCCTTTGAGGAGAAAGTGCATTCTGTTGCTGTTGAGTGGAATGGTCTGTGTATGGCTGTAAGGTTCTTTTGATCTGAAATATTATTTTCCTTTTATTCAGTCACTAATCTTTTAAAATTATATTTTAAGACATAACAAATGTCTTATAAATATGTGCATCTTTTTTTTTTTCCTGGTGGTACCAGGGATCAAACTCAGGACCTTGTACTTTCCAGGCAAGCTCTTATTCTACTGAGCTATCTCCACAGCCTGTACCTTTACTAATGTCTTTCATTCTCTTATATAAATCTAAACTTCTACCTCATATAATTTTCCTTCTGGCAGTAATTCTTTTCATATCTGTGTTGGGTTTTTTATTGTACTGGAGATTCAGCTCTGGGTCTTTCACATGCTAGTATTCAACCACTGTGATACAGTCCCTTGTTTATCCTTTAGGGATCTGCTTGCATTGGGTTCTCTCAACTTTTATTTATGTGGAAAGATAAACAGGCACAGGGACTGGTGCCTTTACCACTTAAAGGTACTCTTGTGTGCATACAACTCTTGGTTAACTGGGTTTCCCATCTTCCTCCCAGTACTTTGAAAATGTCTCATTTCTTCTGGATTACATAGTTCCTGATGTGAAGTATGCCACTGTAATTTTGCTAGCTGCGTTTGTTTCCTTTGTGACACAGTCTCATCACATAGTCCAGGCTGACCTTGAACTTGCAGCTATCCTCCCTCCTCAGCACCATGAGTACCAGGCCCGCATGTGTGCACTATACCTAACTGTTGCTGTTTTGGGTTTTTTTTTTGTTTGTTTGTTTTGGTTTTTTTTCTACAGGGTCTCACTACACAACTCATAGTGATCCACCTTTTTCCTGCTTCCCAAGTGCTGGGATTACAGGCATGCACCACCAGGCCTGGACTGCCTGGACTCCATCACCAGCTCAGCGCATTTGAGAGCGGGGCCTGCACGGCAGGTGGGGCCAGGAACCCTGGTCCCTGCACTTCCGTAAGCAAGTGCTTAATCTGCTGAGCTATACCGCCGGCCCCACTGTTGTTGTTTTTAAGATGCTCTGTTCATCATTACTTTAAGCAGCTTGATAATAATGTAGTTTGTATGCTTCTTCTCACATTTCTTCTGCTTGATACAGCTTCAATATCTTTGGTCTCTGAATTTATAGTTTATGGTTTTCAACATATATGGAAAAATTTTAGCTCTCAAATTTTTTTACTTTCTTCAAACCCTAAACATGTGTGGTGTGTGTGTGTGTGTGTGTGTGTGTGTGTGTGTGTTAGACTGATTGTTTGATCAAAATTGTATCATAGGCTACTGAAGCCCTGGTCTTTTGTAAGAAGGAGAATCTTTTCTGTGTATTTTTTTTGTGTCTGTCTGTCTTTCAAGGTGACAGCTGAGACAGGCTCTCACAATTTAGTTCAGACTGGCCTTGAGCCTGGGATGTTGTCACAAACTGGGCATGGTGGCACACACCTGTAAACCCAGCACTTGGGAGGCTGAGGCTGGAGGATCAGTGTGACTTAGAGACCAGCCTGGGCTACAAAAGTGAGCTCAAGGCCAGCCTGAACTGCATAGTGAGACCCTGTCTCAAAAAGACAAAAAAAAAAAAAGATTGGTCTTGAACTCAAGGATCCTTTTGCCTCAGCCACCCAAATGCTGCGATTATAGTTGTGTACCACGACCCCGTTTCTCCATGCATTTATTTTGGATATTTTCAGATTATTATATATGAGAGCTGGCCAGATAGCTCTGCAAACTAAAGTGCCTGCTTAGACAGGCACAGGGACTAGAGTTTGATCCCCAGCACCACATGCTATGCCAGCCCCAACCCAGGCATGCTGAGATGGGCCTGCAATCCCAGCACTTGGGAGGCTGAAAACAGGAGGGTCACTATGAGTCCAATCTGCATAGAGACCATGTAGACCTTGCACTAAAAAATAAAATAAAAAATTATTGTATATGCTTTTGAGTTAATCTTTCCTTATGCAGTTTCTAACCAATTGTTGATCCCACTCAGCATTCTCATCGTATCCTTTTTATTTTTTCTGCATTTTTTAGGGAAGGGACTAAGAGTGTTCAGGGTCTCACTGCTAGATCAGACTCATAGTGATCCACTTACACCCTCCCAAGAGCCACCATGCCCAGTCTCAATTGCGTCTATGAGTGCCCTGAGGGCAGGGCCAGCACAGCAGGTCCAGGGATTGAACCCCTGGCCCCTGTGCCCGTTTGCAGGCGCTTTAATCTGCTGAGCTATTTGGCCACCCCTTATCCCATTTATTTTATCATTTCAGATGCATTTATTATTTCTCAAAGTGTGCTTGGGTTATTTTAAAAATATATTCCATTCTTTATGTATACCTAAAATGTACCAATAAAAATCATTTTCTTGGACAAAGATACATATCCCATTTTTCTCTTCATTGTGTTCAAATTTCCTCTATCTTTTGAACGTATGGAGCAAACATACAATAGCTGCTTAAACATCCTTTCTGATAATTCAATCACTGTCATTTCTGGGTCTGTTTCTATTGATTTTTGTTTTTCTTGTAACTATGGACCATATTTACTTCCTGTTGTATGCCTGCCAACTTTTTTTATTCACAACTAGTATTGTGAATTGTATGCTTTTAGGTGCCAGATTTTGTTTTTTGGACAGAGGTGCTGGGAGTCTCGTGGGTGCGGTGCGGTTACTCGGGCGGCGCAGGCGGCGGGGACACAGCGCCAAGCACACACGCGCTTTAGCAGCAAGCGGTTGACGCCGAGGCCCCCCTGCCGTCACAGCCCTTGCGCTGGTGCATCCACCTCGCTCGCTCTGCTCGTCCTCTCTTCGCTCGCTCGCACCATGGCCGATCAGCTGACTGAAGAGCAGATTGCTGAATTCAAGGAAGCTTTCTCCCTATTTGATAAAGATGGTGATGGCACTATCACAACAAAGGAATTAGGAACTGTCATGAGGTCACTGGGTGAAAACCCAAAAGAAGCTGAGCTGCAGGATATGATCAACGAAGTGGATGCTGATGGTAAGGGCACCACTGACTTCCCAGAATTTTTAACTATGATGGCCAGAAAAACGAAAGATACAGATAGCGAAGAAGAAATCGTGAGGCATTCTGAGTCTTCAACAAAGATGGAAATGGGCACATCAGTGCAGCAGAACTACGTTGTGTCACGACAAGCTTAGGAGAAAACCTAACAGATGAAGAAGTAGATGAAATGATCAGAGAAGCAGATACTGATGGAGACGGACAAGTCAACTATGAAGAATTCGTACAGATGATGACTGCAAAATAAAGACCTACTTTCAACTACTTTTCCCCCCTCTAGAAGAATCAAACTGAATCTTTTACTTACCTCTTGAAAAAAAAAGAAAAAAGTTCACTTATTCATTCTGTTTCTATATAGCAAAACTAAATGTCAAAAGTACCTTCTGTCCACACACAAAATCTGCATGTATTGGTTGGTGGTCCCGTCCCCTAAAGATCAAGCTACACATCCATTTTACAATATAAATAATTGTACAACCTTAATAATAAGGAAGCACTTAGTGGACTCCTTAAAGTTCCATTTGCTAATGATTAATACACTGTCTGGGCTGGCCAGTTTTTCGTGAATGCAGCTTGATGACTGAACAGTCAAGCATTTGTATTAAAATTGAAAAATGAAAAACGAATTCAAAACCTATTCAGATGGGTTCAAGTTTAATTTGTTAGTATAACATGTCATGGCTGGTTTACTGAAAACAAACACATTTAAAACTGGTTTACCTCAGGATGATGTGCAGAAGATGGGTGAAGGATAAACTTGAGATGTAGCCCCAGTGGTAGGATGGTCCTCTTGTTTTCTCCCTGTGCTCCAACCCATGGCAACAATGACAGGGTGGTTGCATGCCCACATATGTTGCTTTAGCAATGTCTGCATCGTACTAAAGTGAAAGATGTCAGGCTGTCACACTCACACAGATTCTTAATAAGAAATCTTTTACAAGGGAGCATCTTTGGACTCTGTTTTTAAAACCTTCTGACCCATGACTTGGAGCCAGCAGAGTAGGCTATGGCTGTGGACTTCAGCACAACTGTCACCATTGCTGATTGAGAAATGACAATTTACATCCACTCCAAGTTGTAAACACTAGTCTTTTTTTTTTTTTTCCCAATAAAAAGACCATTAACTTAAAAAAAATTTTTTGTTTGTTTTTTAACTTGTTGGCTTTTGTTATGAATCACTATTTGGAATTGGCTTAATCTTTGTGAGACTTGTTTTTTACTTAGAATTGTAAAGACTCGGTTTTTAGGCTACTTTCACTACCCCTTATTAGTAAAAGACACAAAACTCCTGGGTCAAAGGTAAATTATTCTTTTTTTTTTTTTTTTTAATTTTATTTATTTATTTGTTTGCTTGTTGTGTTTGTTTGTTTCTTTATTTATTCATTTTGTGGCTGGCTCAGCCTGCCCTGGTGGTGGCGCTGGCGCAGCGTGTGGTGCCGGGGATTGAACTGCAGTCCCCGCAGTCGCCTGAGCCCTCCTAAGCAGGCGCTTTAGACCACTGAACCATCTCGCCGGCCCCTCAAAGGTAAATTATTCTTACCAAATAAGGGCCGGCGACATGGTACAATAGTCTAAAACACCTGCTTAGGCAAGCTTAGGCAACAACAGGGACTGCAGTTCGATCCCCCACACCACATACTGTGCCAGCCCACCCCCAGCGCAGGCTGAGCTGGCCATAATAAACAAATAAAAAATAAAAAAAACAAAGTAGCAAATAACAAAAAACTCAAGTTTCCACTGGGTTTTTCTGTCTTGTAAATCTCACAAGAAACATGAACAAGGGGCCCGGGAGATAGTTCTGTGGCACAAGTGCAAGGTTGTGAATTTGAACCCCAGTCCTGCGAGAAAAAAAAAAGGAAAAGAAACATGAACCAGGCAGATAGATGCCACACAACTAATGGGTCTGCACTGTCTGAGTTCCCTTAAGCTTACAGTATTTGGCTTAGTTACTCACTTTGTCCCTCAGACACAATGACAGACACCCATAACTTAAAGGAAGAAAAGTATATTTTGGCTATTTGCAGAGGTTTCAATCCATGGCTGACCACTTCTAAGGCAGGCCTACATGGCAGAGAAGAAACAGCTCATGGTGGGGCAGGCAGGAAGCAGGGAGTGATCCAGGGAGGAAACAAGGGGAGAGACCTTCTGGGTCACAACCACAGGGACCCACCTCCTGCATCCACGATTCACCTCCCAACACATTTAGCTACAACCTCTCAGTGGATGAATCCAGTGATGATCTTCACATCCCAGCGAGCCAGTCACCTGCTGATAGCCCCACCTATGATTCCATGAGGCTCTGCGGAGGGGGGGGCATCTAGATATAAACAGAAACAGCATCTGAATCCCTTATAGTGCACTATAATCTATTTATTATCCCACAGGGAAATATTACTATACTGGACAATGAACAAATCTGCCTTTGGCTCCAGAAGAAGACAGTATTTCTATTTCCAAGGCTGCTTACTACTGAGTGTCCTTGATAAGATTATCTACCAAGGCAAAAATATCTTCTCAGAGCTACCACCTAAAATCCATAGAACTTCTGATTTTTGCAGATGAAAACAACTATTCCCAGCCTGCATAAGCTCCAAGGGTTACCTACTGCTTTTTTTTAAGAATACAAATTAGAATTAAAACAGAAAAAGGGGCTGGGGAGATAGCTCCGAGGCACAAGTGCCTGCCTGGCAAGTGCAAGGTTTGAACCCTGGTCCGACAGAAAAAAAAAAAAAGAAAACAGAAAAAAATTAAAAGTGACACAGAATTTCACTTAACAAAGTAATACGAATTTCACAGTATTTGTTAAAATATACAGTGTTGTCTTCCAACTAGTTATTCATATTACCAGATGTCGACCAGTACAAGATTCTACTTTTCTCTTTCAGGTTATCACACTAAGGAGACAATATGATGTTTGCACATGCAGGTCTGATTTATTTCACTTAAGAGTATGTTCTCTAGTTGCATCCATTTATCAACAAAAGACTCAAATTTATCCTGTTTTATGGCTGAATAATACTCCATTGTGTAAAAATATCACATCTTCTTTATCCATTCTTCGGTTGATGGGTATCTGGGTTGTTTCAAGGATTTAGCTATGACAAATTGTGCTGCTATGAACATGGGTGTACATATACCACTGTGGTATGAGGTTTTCAGTTCTTCTTGGCTCGGTTGGGTATACAACCAAGACTTGAGAAGATTCCTTTACACTTACCTAAGGCTTGTTGTGTACATTTGTCTTCTCTCCCATACTCTTGACAAACAAATTTTAGCTGTCTTAGTCTTCTCAAATTCCAAATTCTCTTTCCTGATGTCAGTGAAAGTCTTCCTCTGTTGGGATTCCCTCTTCCTGCACCACACTCTGGATATTCTCTCCTTGCAGTGAAGAGGAATAAATGAATAAGCATTTTGTTATTTGCCTTCTCTCAGAAATCATGTCCTGTGCTACCTGCTTTCCTGTTCAAGATATCAGTGTTCCATGTATTTTCCCAATTTTCTGATTGCATACCACGAATCAACCACACCCTAATTATACCATCATAACTTCAGAAGCAGAAGTCTGAAGGAAACCAGACAGCATCATTATTTATCTGTCAAATATTAACAAATCTATAAAGCTACTGCCAAAATAAGTAATTTCAGGAACAATACAGCATGCAAGTAGCAATGCAAAAATCAACTATATTTCTATATATTACCAGCAAAAACTTGTAAAATAAATTTTCATAACTTATTTATAAAAACATCAAAACTAAGGTTCTTAGGAGTAAATTAACAAGAGACATGGAAGCCCTTTCCACTAAAAAATTATAAATCATTGCTGAAACAAATTAAGACCTAAATAAAGTTGAGTTGTACCTGCATTGTTAAAGTGTCAATTTATCACAAATTCATCTATAGGTTCACAACCCTCCCAGTAGTAACCCTAGCAGGATTTTTAATAGGAAATTGATGAGTTAATTCTAAAATGTACATGAAAATGCAAGGAGTTAAGAGAAGTCAAAATAATTTTTTTGTGTATTTTAGGGAAGAGTCTACAGGGTTTTCAGGGTCTCTACTAGATCAGTCTTTTTCCTGTTTACAGCCTCCCAACAGCAGGGATTATAGGCATGCACCACGATGCCCAATCTCAACTGCTGTCTCAGCACACTCAACAGGGCCGGCTCGGCAGGCCCAAGGATTGAAACCCCGGCCCCTGTGCCTGCTTGCAGGTACTTTAATCCACTAAGTTATTTGGCCGGCCCTCAAAACAATATTGAAAATATAAGATTTATAATACTTTTCTTTAGTATTTGCACAATTAAAAGAATCAAGACATTCTATTAATAGCATAATAACTAACAAAGACATCAATGAAACTGAATTAAGTCCAAAAATAGTACTACATGTTTATAACAAATTGATTTTTGATAAATTTTTAAAACAATTAAGGGAAAATGTCAAGTCAATATATATTTATTGGAAAAGAAAAAAAGCGAACCAATTTCATATATATGAAAATTAATTCAGAATAAATTAAAGATATAGCATACTAGACTTTTTGAAAAAATTGCAATATAATCCAAATG